>JASANE010017471.1:0-14698 GCA_030248225.1 Trileptium ribeirensis
AAAAAACAACGCAATCTTGCACTGTCAGCGGTTAGTGCAATACCGATTACACCAGAAGGCGTTCATGTGGCATTGATTCAGTTCAGCGAATATGCCAAAATTATATATCGGTTTAATGTAAGTTTTTATCTGTAGGTTTTGTTTGTTGTATTTGAGCTAGAAAATAGATTTATATGCTGACTCTACTGCTAAGCTATGACATATTTCCGAGTTTTTCTTTTCTAAAGGTCAGTGGTTGGTTTTACTGTTTGTCTAACAGAAATGTGAACTGTGAAACTGCCTGTCAACTAGTTTCGTTTTACGTAGTGGCAAGCAGGTTTTATATAACCATTTTTGCCACATTCTCTAATCAATATATATTTCGCTTACGTAGCTATTAGGCTCAAAATATTTTCTTTACGCGGATACGTATGATGCAATTTTGTTATCACTTAACTGGGCATCTGTAGCTTCATCTAAATCAAAAAGGATCCTCTATACAGAGCATTTCAAGTGTTCTCAGGTATGTGATTGAGTAAAGAACAGAAAAGTCCCATCAGCGATATAAAATTATAGTGCGTATTCTCAGTAAGTGGCAGTAAGGTAAACTGTCTAAAACAATTGTGTAGGCGGCGGGTTAAAACAGAGAGAACACAGAAAGTAATAATTGTAGGTACACCCAATCTATATGTATAGATGTCATTTTAATAAATATAATCTATGATTTAGAAACCAGATATACACTAAATTAGATTATAATATATACTCTGATTAATAATTTTAAAGTTTTGGATGACCACAGTTTTCAAGACAACATTAGCGTCCAAAGAATGCGTTCTATCTATTTGTTCATAGTTTATTAGTGTTTGGGGTTGATTGGCGGGTGTATCCATAAGCTTTTGCACGCTGGGGCACTGAATAATGCGGCGTTTACGTTATAAAACGCCCGCTATATGGATGATTTGTCCCTGTGTGGTCACGACCATACCATGGTGCATGGTAGTCATAAGGACCATACTATGCAGCACAGGTAATGGTGTCGCGGATACCGTGTTCATTACACTATGGTGTCTTCGACACCCTATGTTTGAGCAGTGGTTCAAAAATGGCGGGAAAATTGGCTAAGTGAAAATTCAAATTATTTAGGCTAAGCGATTGTATTCCATAAACCATGCTGTTTAAAGCTTTGCGTAGGAAGTGCATGGTCAGAGCGTGTACTGTATATACTCCCTGCTACGGAAAAACATCAGTGCAGCTTCCCAAAGGATTTTTATTGCCGCTAGCTAGAAGTTTAGGGTGTCCATGACACCATACATTTATGCTGATGGTGTCCGAAATACCATATCTAATTGCTTAGAATACAGAGTTGGTGTTCTTTACACTATATCGTTTACGGTGTTACGTAGGCTGTACGTGGACAAAACTTCCACGTGGCGAGCAACTTATAACGTAAAAGCCGCATAAGCTTTGAGTGCACAGCTTAAACGAATGTTTCACACATAAAAGTTACCATACAGTTTCTGTTACAGTTCAGGGGCACAGATGCTGCACGGGGGTGGGCTGGGGACACAGCCGCTTATGCCGCCCTAGGCTACGCCCCAGGGTGGATCATTGTATATATTAGGCGTAAATAATATATGACGGTGAGGCGAAATTTGCACCCAAACACAACTATGTTTTGGCATACTATTATATATAAGCTAGAACAGCTGGGTTCGATATTATTAATAGGCGTTTTAGATCGCTTTCACGGCTGTAATTTCACTCCTATCTGATATTCGCAATGTATAGGTTTTAAGTTAAAAAATTTTCATCAAGCCTAATGGTAGGTGCTTGATGACGACAGGACATGTAAAACAGCCCGCTGAAAAATTGAGAGGGTTCGGGATTTCAACCCACGATTTCTATCTTTGGGTCCGGAAACAGCCGCTCTATTGAATGAACTATCCTTATCCGGGATCAAAGCAGTTTATAATGCTGCTACACAAGCTTTGTATATATTATACTTCATCTCAGCAGAGTTATTTCTTTGTTTACAAACGGATTTCTTACATATATAATTTATACTGCGTTATTTTAGGATACCCAGTCACGGTCAAAACTTCGATCGGCAATTGAGAATATTCAATTTTCTGGAAGCACCACAAATGTGGTCGCCGCGTTACGGCAAGCCGTAGATGCGTTTGCGATTAGTGCAGGTAAGTGTTTTATATTTTAGCTTTAATCTGATATTGTTTTGTCAATATAAACTTACTTCGAATAATTATCAGTGAAATAGTAGAATGGCAATGAAATTTATGGTCGTCTAAAATTTACTGCAAAGAAGTTATAATTAGAATTTGAATATGTTAAACCCCCTTGATAATAATTTATGTGCTCTTTATATAAAATACAAATTTATCAGAGGTGCATAAACAGCTAACTAGTGTTTTATTTTTAAGCACGGAACATCACTGACAGATTGATTAGTTATCGAAGTGGTAGAATTCCATCTTCTACCTCGAAGATATAGAATTATCTTCGATGCTGCTAAAATTTAGAACTATTAAGCATGCGACGCAAACTTTGGACCAAAATTTATTATTATTAATATTTTTCAGCACGAAACATCACTGACGGATTGAATAGTTATCGAAGTGGTAGAATTCCATCTTCTACCTCGAAGATATAGAATTATCTTCGATGCTGCTAAAATTTAGAACTATTAAGCATGCGACGCAAACGTTGGCCCAAAATTTATTATTATTAATATTTTTAAGCACGAAACATCACTGACGGATTGAATAGTTATCGAAGTGGTAGAATTCCATCTTCTACCTCGAAGATATGGAATTATCTTCGATGCTGCTAAAATTTAGAACTATTAAGCATGCGACGCAAACGTTGGCCCAAAATTTATTATTATTAATATTTTTAAGCACGAAACATCACTGACAGATTGATTAGTTATCGAAGTGGTAGAATTCCATCTTCTACCTCGAAGATATAGAATTATCTTCGATGCTGCTAAAATTTAGAACTATTAAGCATGCGACGCAAACTTTGGCCCAAAATTTATTATTATTAATATTTTTAAGCACGAAACATCACTGACGGATTGAATAGTTATCGAAGTGGTACAATTCCATCTTCTACCTCGAAGATATAGAATTATCTTCGATGCTGCTAAAATTTAGAACTATTAAGCATGCGACGCAAACTTTGGCCCAAAATTTATTATTATTAATATTTTTAAGCACGAAACATCACTGACGGATTGAATAGTTATCGAAGTGGTAGAATTCCATCTTCTACCTCGAAGATATAGAATTATCTTCGATGCTGCTAAAATTTAGAACTATTAAGCATGCGACGCAAACTTTGGCCCAAAATTTATTATTATTAATATTTTTAAGCACGAAACATCACTGACGGATTGAATAGTTATCGAAGTGGTAGAATTCCATCTTCTACCTCGAAGATATAGAATTATCTTCGATGCTGCTAAAATTTAGAACTATTAAGCATGCGACGCAAACGTTGGCCCAAAATTTATTATTATTAATATTTTTAAGCACGAAACATCACTGACGGATTGAATAGTTATCGAAGTGGTAGAATTCCATCTTCTACCTCGAAGATATAGAATTATCTTCGATGCTGCTAAAATTTAGAACTATTAAGCATGCGACGCAAACGTTGGCCCAAAATTTATTATTATTAATATTTTTAAGCACGAAACATCACTGACAGATTGATTAGTTATCGAAGTGGTAGAATTCCATCTTCTACCTCGAAGATATAGAATTATCTTCGATGCTGCTAAAATTTAGAACTATTAAGCATGCGACGCAAACTTTGGCCCAAAATTTATTATTATTAATATTTTTAAGCACGAAACATCACTGACGGATTGAATAGTTATCGAAGTGGTAGAATTCCATCTTCTACCTCGAAGATATAGAATTATCTTCGATGCTGCTAAAATTTAGAACTATTAAGCATGCGACGCAAACGTTGGCCCAAAATTTATTATTATTAATATTTTTAAGCACGAAACATCACTGACGGATTGAATAGTTATCGAAGTGGTAGAATTCCATCTTCTACCTCGAAGATATAGAATTATCTTCGATGCTGCTAAAATTTAGAACTATTAAGCATGCGACGCAAACGTTGGCCCAAAATTTATTATTATTAATATTTTTAAGCACGAAACATCACTGACAGATTGATTAGTTATCGAAGTGGTAGAATTCCATCTTCTACCTCGAAGATATAGAATTATCTTCGATGCTGCTAAAATTTAGAACTATTAAGCATGCGACGCAAACGTTGGCCCAAAATTTATTATTATTAATATTTTTAAGCACGAAACATCACTGACAGATTGATTAGTTATCGAAGTGGTAGAATTCCATCTTCTACCTCGAAGATATAGAATTATCTTCGATGCTGCTAAAATTTAGAACTATTAAGCATGCGACGCAAACGTTGGCCCAAAATTTATTATTATTAATATTTTTAAGCACGAAACATCACTGACAGATTGATTAGTTATCGAAGTGGTACAATTCCATCTTCTACCTCGAAGATATAGAATTATCTTCGATGCTGCTAAAATTTAGAACTATTAAGCATGCGACGCAAACTTTGGCCCAAAATTTATTATTATTAATATTTTTAAGCACGAAACATCACTGATTGATTGAATAGTTATCGAAGTGGTAGAATTCCATCTTCTACCTCGAAGATATAGAATTATCTTCGATGCTGCTAAAATTTAGAACTATTAAGCATGCGACGCAAACGTTGGCCCAAAATTTATTATTATTAATATTTTTAAGCACGAAACATCACTGACGGATTGAATAGTTATCGAAGTGGTAGAATTCCATCTTCTACCTCGAAGATATAGAATTATCTTCGATGCTGCTAAAATTTAGAACTATTAAGCATGCGACGCAAACGTTGGCCCAAAATTTATTATTATTAATATTTTTAAGCACGAAACATCACTGACAGATTGATTAGTTATCGAAGTGGTAGAATTCCATCTTCTACCTCGAAGATATAGAATTATCTTCGATGCTGCTAAAATTTAGAACTATTAAGCATGCGACGCAAACGTTGGCCCAAAATTTATTATTATTAATATTTTTAAGCACGAAACATCACTGACAGATTGATTAGTTATCGAAGTGGTAGAATTCCATCTTCTACCTCGAAGATATAGAATTATCTTCGATGCTGCTAAAATTTAGAACTATTAAGCATGCGACGCAAACGTTGGCCCAAAATTTATTATTATTAATATTTTTAAGCACGAAACATCACTGACAGATTGATTAGTTATCGAAGTGGTACAATTCCATCTTCTACCT
Organism: Trileptium ribeirensis; assembly: GCA_030248225.1. Classification (NCBI taxonomy): domain Eukaryota; kingdom Metazoa; phylum Nematoda; class Enoplea; order Enoplida; family Thoracostomopsidae; genus Trileptium; species Trileptium ribeirensis. The sequence goes on from JASANE010017471.1 coordinate 5,343, forward strand.
CGAAAGATATAGAATTATCTTCGATGCTGCTAAAATTTAGAACTATTAAGCATGCGACGAAACGTTGGCCCAAAATTTATTATTATTAATATTTTTAAGCACGAAACATCACTGACGGATTGAATAGTTATCGAAGTGGTACAATTCCATCTTCTACCTCGAAGATATAGAATTATCTTCGATGCTGCTAAAATTTAGAACTATTAAGCATGCGACGCAAACGTTGGCCCAAAATTTATTATTATTAATATTTTTAAGCACGAAACATCACTGACGGATTGAATAGTTATCGAAGTGGTAGAATTCCATCTTCTACCTCGAAGATATAGAATTATCTTCGATGCTGCTAAAATTTAGAACTATTAAGCATGCGACGCAAACGTTGGCCCAAAATTTATTATTATTAATATTTTTAAGCACGAAACATCACTGACGGATTGAATAGTTATCGAAGTGGTAGAATTCCATCTTCTACCTCGAAGATATAGAATTATCTTCGATGCTGCTAAAATTTAGAACTATTAAGCATGCGACGCAAACGTTGGCCCAAAATTTATTATTATTAATATTTTTAAGCACGAAACATCACTGACAGATTGATTAGTTATCGAAGTGGTAGAATTCCATCTTCTACCTCGAAGATATAGAATTATCTTCGATGCTGCTAAAATTTAGAACTATTAAGCATGCGACGCAAACTTTGGCCCAAAATTTATTATTATTAATATTTTTAAGCACGAAACATCACTGACGGATTGAATAGTTATCGAAGTGGTAGAATTCCATCTTCTACCTCGAAGATATAGAATTATCTTCGATGCTGCTAAAATTTAGAACTATTAAGCATGCGACGCAAACGTTGGCCCAAAATTTATTATTATTAATATTTTTAAGCACGAAACATCACTGACAGATTGATTAGTTATCGAAGTGGTAGAATTCCATCTTCTACCTCGAAGATATAGAATTATCTTCGATGCTGCTAAAATTTAGAACTATTAAGCATGCGACGCAAACGTTGGCCCAAAATTTATTATTATTAATATTTTTAAGCACGAAACATCACTGACGGATTGAATAGTTATCGAAGTGGTAGAATTCCATCTTCTACCTCGAAGATATAGAATTATCTTCGATGCTGCTAAAATTTAGAACTATTAAGCATGCGACGCAAACTTTGGCCCAAAATTTATTATTATTAATATTTTTAAGCACGAAACATCACTGACGGATTGAATAGTTATCGAAGTGGTAGAATTCCATCTTCTACCTCGAAAGATATAGAATTATCTTCGATGCTGCTAAAATTTAGAACTATTAAGCATGCGACGCAAACGTTGGCCCAAAATTTATTATTATTAATATTTTTAAGCACGAAACATCACTGTAACATATATTAAATATAGAATAGTTATAAAACAATCTTCTAACTCGAAGATATAGAATTATCTTCGATGATGCTAAAATTTAGAACTATTAAGCATGCGACGCAAACTTTGGCCCAAAATTTATTATTATTAATATTTTTAAGCACGAAACATCACTGACTGATTGAATAGTTATCGAAGTGGTAGAATTCCATCTTCTACCTCGAAGTATATAGAATTATCTTCGATGCTGCTAAAATTTAGAACTATTAAGCATGCGACGCAAACGTTGGCCCAAAATTTATTATTATTAATATTTTTAAGCACGAAACATCACTGACAGATAGATTAATAAACGAAGTGTTAAAAAACCAACATAAAACACAAAGATATAGAAGTATCTTCGATGCTGCTAAAATGTAGAACTATTAAGCATGCGACGCAAACGTTGGCCCAAAATTTATTATTATTAATATTTTTAAGCACGAAACATCACTGACGGATTGAATAGTTATCGAAGTGGTAGAATTCCATCTTCTACCTCGAAGATATAGAATTATACTTCGATGCTGCTAAAATTTAGAACTATTAAGCATGCGACGCAAACTTTGGCCCAAAATTTATTATTATTAATATTTTTAAGCACGAAACATCACTGACGGATTGAATAGTTATCGAAGTGGTAGAATTCCATCTTCTACCTCGAAGATATAGAATTATCTTCGATGCTGCTAAAATTTAGAACTATTAAGCATGCGACGCAAACTTTGGCCCAAAATTTATTATTATTAATATTTTTAAGCACGAAACATCACTGACGGATTGAATAGTTATCGAAGTGGTAGAATTCCATCTTCTACCTCGAAGATATAGAATTATCTTCGATGCTGCTAAAATTTAGAACTATTAAGCATGCGACGCAAACTTTGGCCCAAAATGTATTATCTAACTTCCTGCTAACATCTTTTGATTCTATTAAGTATATGTCGCATTTTTAAAAAATATACTTATTTTTATAATATACCCTTGTGCACTGTTATCTTCCACATTTTGCTGCAATCTTTTTTATGGAATGGTGGAAAAATAAAATTAGTGAAATAGCCCTAATTGGGTGTATCCGAATGTATGTTGCTATATGTTTTCAATTGTAAAGCCTAAATATTGTATTCGAATTTATAAAACACTAGATGATTTCATAGACGCAAAGCTTTAACATTTTGCACTTTCACACTTTTTACGAGTATTTTGCTATCGAAACGTAGCCATCGAAGTGAGCGGATTCTCCACTTAGAGAGTTAAAAGGAAAAAAATCGTAAAAGTTTTTTTGTTTCAGCGTGTCATTCACAAATTCGCCTTCTTTTGTATGAAATGTCATAATTTTTTGGTCGATGGCAAACGTGAAGATGATGTGGCCTTTTGGTTTGATGGCTAAAATTAGAATTTACGGGTTCATAACAAAGCTGGCTATACGAATCACAGGCGTCACATCGTACCTTAGAAACAATTGTACGGAACCATCTTATCCAAATCTACAACTATCTTGAATACCGCTTGTCTGTGGAGCCGCTCCCTGGTCTTCTGTTCCTAATATATTTCGTCGATCCTTTGTTTAAATATCAATTTTGTAAATTTCGTCACGTTATTAACTGTTTGTGCCATGAAACCTGTGTGCTTAAGGTAACGGACCGGCAGGGTTATTTGGGCTCTGAATTGGATAGTTTTGCAATTTTTGTAATTTGAGTATAAACTTTAATATATAATTGATCTTCAGCGGTTTACGGTCAACGTATGCAATTTCCAGAATATAGTCTGCCTTCAGTAGTTTGGTTATGTATTGCGTGCAGGACATCAAGAATAGTTGATATATATGGTGGCCATGTGGCGTAGCATTTAGAGCGCGGTTCTCACGATCATGAGGTCTATATTCGAGCTCTCCTGTGCGCATAACCTCGTTGCGCATATAGCTAGGGCTACGTTACTTCATGGTACACACCTTTAAAATGGGTACGAGCTTGTTATGAAAGTAACAGAGGTTTCACGCCGTGACTGGCATGCCTTAGTGACTGTTTGTGCTTCGGAAACTCTGACTGCGATTGCCAAGAAACGCGAGATCAGCACCCGCACCCTAAAGCACAACTTGGAGACATTAAAACCTTGATAATACATTATAAATAATATTTTGTGACACGCGGAATCTAACTGTAGCGTTCCTTAAGACCTATGAGACTAGCGTTATAAGGATGCAATGCATCGAGAGGTTCTTGGGTAATACATACATCAAAAACATAAAGCGTGATACAGGAGATTACTCATATGGATAACCATAGATGAGCCACGTTCGCTCCGTTGCATCATTGCTGCAAGATCCCAGCATAAAATTTTAGTTGCGAAACGTGGTATTACTATAGGACTTCAATTTCACTTCGTCCAGTAGTTAAATTATAAACTTTTTTAAATATAAATTATTTATTATGTAAATATTACTGAAGTTATACACGCCATAAAACCATGAAACCAAAATATGTATGAATAAAAATTATATACCAAGAATTAGAGTAAACTCGCCTGGAAACTAAAATATTAAGTGTTTAAAATATATAAGTATCTCAATTATTTACTTGTGTCTTCTTATTATTTGTTTTTGTTTAAGCTAATTTATCTAAACATTATAATAAACATTTAAACAAAATTTATCATACTTTTCTTAAATAAATGTATATTTAAGTATAGATTTCATATATTTAATGTAGTTTTTGTATTTATTATGAATATGTTTTATATGTTATATCATAGGTTTCCAAGGTCGGTCGGCTCAAGTGATTAATATAAATTGATCTCGTGGAGGGTTGTGAGTTTAGGTCAATGCGCTGTTGTATAGTATATAAAATATATACTATATATAGTGTAACATAAATATATATAACGTATTAACGTATATATAGTATTTAGTAAGTATAAATATATATAGTAAATTATAGTATAAAATATTGTATGTTGTATCATAGGTGTCCAAGGTCGGGCGGCTCAAGTGGTTAATATATATGGGTCTCCCGAAGAGTGGGGGGTTTAGGTTACCGCGCTATTATATATTTATTATTTCAGGCGGCCGATACGGTGTTGAACGACTTGTTCTTCTGTTGAGCGATGGACATTCACAAAATCTTATTCGTGAAATTGAAACAGCACTGACAGAATTGCTCAAATTCAAAAGTAAATAAATAATATAGATTATATTGAGTAAAATTTTATTGTTGGATTCCCCAAGAAACGGGTCAATTTTTTGGTGCCTTTCCCTCATTTTAGTCGTTTTTTGGCCAAGCACACTATATTCCTGCTATTATATAATGACGTAGCCTAAGTTACTCGACTTCTTTCGTAAATTTCTAAAAAATAACTTTCTATCTTGAAATAGTAGTTACTCGTTTGAACCAAATTTCGATAATTTTTATAGGTTTTAGCATCAGTTATGCTTGATTGTGATGGTTACATTTTTGGATGCGAAAATAGAAAAACGATTTCCAACGTAATTGCCATGTTTCCTTGTTTCGGTATGATAAAATTTGATAATAATACGTTTGGAACTGATTCAGATTAGATGATTTGGGTGTCTTGATTTTGAACAAAATTAGGAAAAACCTTGTTTTTAGGCTGTCTTACTGTTTTATGCATGATGTAAAGAAAGTGTTTTTATAAAACCGTAGTATTACCTCCAACAATTTCCTTGCCATGTTCCATCGACTCAGTTTGGTAAATGTTTGAAATTGAATTGGCTCTAGAATTTTTTGTAGAAGCCATATTTTTGGAGATTTTAAGAAGAGCGTTTTGTTGTTCTTGAGAAATTATATATAAAAGATATGAAAGTGGTTTGCCGTGTTCCAATAAAAAAACTATATGGTTTATTTATACTAATACATAAAGTACGCCGATAAAATGCTATCCAATGTATAGATATAGAATTACATTAGAAAAATGAGGCTGACAAGACGGAAAATTGTTCTTCGGCATACTAAAAAGAAACCCCTGCGCACACGAGGAAACATGCTTCTTATACTGCTGTATCCGAAAAATATCATTTTTATTGTATTATTATACTAGTCGTGAAGATGGCTGAATGATTATGAAAGCCAGGACATTGCGAAGATACCTTAGGTGTTTGGGAAAATGCTTTTAACAATAATCCAGTTGTTATTATACTTAGTATGTCCAAAACGGTATATCTGCATAGCATGCACTTCACCAAATGCATGCTATATAGATATACCATTCTCGGCAAATGTCCAAAAATTACACCGAAAAATTGGATAGAAAATTTTGACGAAAAACATGCTTTGATTAATAATAAATTATAAAAATCGAAACCTGAGCTGTAATAAACGATTGTTATGGTTTATATGTAATATTAAAGGAATACTCGAGCGTGTCATTGATTGCAGACAAATTACACAAGCATATTGTAATCTTATGAACGCATAATTTCTTTTTACGTACGTATTCTTTGTTTATACCTTTTTGGCATATTCTTACATATTCATTGACCAGAGCGGATTCGCCGGAATCAGCTTTGAAAAGCTCTCTTATAAAGCAATAAACGTAACAGTAACAACTGGTGTTTAGTACAATAGGCAGGCAACCACCACGCAGAGGTTGTTCGGTTCTGCTCTTAAGTTCAAAAGCAACTATATAATTTCTTTGTTTGTGTATATTTTTTCTTGTTCTCTTTAATGTTAGGTAATTTCTTTAATGTTCGCAAACTTATATTATGAAGCGCGATTAAAAGCCTAAGCCCAAGCCTTACCTGAGCATGATTTGCCATCAGAATAGCCTAGCGCGCCGAGCTGCATGGAACCAGACCTTTGTCGTTATGGGTGCTTCTCACATTCAGCCACAAAGATATTTTTTGTAAGTGCTCTTATAAAAAATTTAATACTTTTGTTTCAGACGCCAAAATTCTTGTCGCAACTTTTAACAGGTGGCCGTCAGCGTTCGAATTCGATCTTTACACTGAAGGCGATCGGAGCCGTCAATTTTGGCCAGACGAGGTGAGGCGACTTCAAACGCGACTACTTGAAATGACCCAAGCACGCCACGATGGCTGCGATGGCAATGGTGACACGGCCAAAAACGACGATCAACTTTCACAAGGTCTGCCCGGCGTGTCAGCGTGGCAGCATCGTCGAATTGCGGCGTTTCGAAGAATTGTGGCTAACAATAGTCGAAAGATTGGACGAAAGCAACGCGTTGTGACATCAAAGACAAAAGTGGGCAGAAGAAACAAATTTGAACCACGAAATGCAGCAGCCGACAAGACAAATCAAGTGGCAAGATCATCGGCTATCCGGTCTAGGGTTGTGCTCCGCAATCAAATAATTACTACGACTACCATTTCGACAACTACAACCATCACTACCACTACTACTACCACCGAGTCTACAACAGCGTCACCAACGTCCACTAGCTCAACTTCGATGGCTGTTACAGCAACTCCTGTAATTGGACTAGTGAATCGTCAACAATTCGATGGAACCGTCAACAAAACCAACTCAGCGAACTTTACAAGTATCGAGGCGGTAAACCTTACAGCGTGGATAACTGACGTCATATCATCTCTAGAGAATAACAATGCCAATCGTAGTACAGAAGAATTGAGCAAAGAACTGATAACCTCAATGAACATAAGTTCGTCGGCCGACAGTGTGGTGCTTCAGCGAATTTCGGAAATAGTTGAAAATGCTGTTCAAACGAAAGCTATCGAAGTTGTAGAGCAAAAGTCAAAGGAACGAACTGAGTTAGTAAAAGCATCCAAAGAAACACGGAAAAGATCTGATGACAATAATCTTGCCCAGAAAGCAGGTGAAGCCACGGAAAGGAAGAGGGGAAAACCGGAAAAATCTATAACATCAAACAATCCGGAGCATCATTCCATTCGGAAAACGTCAGAAACAACCCCTCGAAATAGAAATCGTGCTGAAACATTCACCAGGCGCTCGAAACCGCCGCTAATTTCGTTCCGTATATCTACTCCAAGACGGCGGCCAGTATCAACATCAAGGAGTAACAACGACATTGATGAGAAAAATTCCAAAGTCGCTGCAGTCCAAAAGAAATATCGTGTTGCTCAGTCAAAGGGCCGTGTTTTCAGACAACAGCGAAGACTGCTGCCCAGATATCCGGGAGCTAAAGCGACTGGTCCGACCGCAGGTGGGTGAATTTCAACATCTGTCGACAGCCAATTATTTGCTTGAGCTACAAAGCTGAATTAATTTAAGGAATTTTTATGGAAAATGGTACGCATTTTGCATCTGAAGATTAACATGTAAAATTTTATAGTTCAGTGCCTAGCAGGCATTACATGGTGCTGCCAGAAATGCAAAAATCCCTTGGATGAATTAAAAATACTGATAAATGGAAAGAAGAGCTTATTTTCAGAAGGGAAAGTAATAATTGTATAATCGGCATACTGAGTATATACAAGCTGTGTCCTTTTTGTGAGGTAGACTATATTGTTTCATCTTTACTTTTATTTCAATTTCTTTATTAATAATTGTTTTTGACTTTATTACATCTTGTCTATATTGTTTTTATAGCTTATTTTAGACTGTGCTACCGATATTTTGTTCGTAGTTGATGGATCAGGATCGGTGAAACAAAATTTTCAACTTCAAATTGAATACATTGCGAAACTGGTTGAGCAACTGAAAGTCCATCCAAGGGTTCACAGGGTTGGTCTGATCCAATATGCCGGTAAGTAATTTCATTATATGGTTAGCTTCGCCTAAAAAGTCAAAACATGTTCTCGAAGTTTGTACACAATAAAGTACATTACAATCATCAAATAAAGTAAATTCGAGAAAAAATACGCAATTTTTGTACCAAATCCATAGCTCTATAAAAAAGAAGCATAACACACTATGCTATTTTGCAGGAAAGATATAGTCACCTGGTTTTGTCTATTGACTACTCTCCCGCCGAGGGCCTCTACCCATGAGACCACCTCCCTCCCACCGACCTCGGCTGCCTCCGCCCTAAGAGACCTCGGAGCGTCAGCATGTGCGATTGAGTTAAAGATGTACTTTTGGACGAAACTGACTAAAATATTTCAGATTAGTACTAAAATTATTCTTTATTTTACAATTTGATAGAACTGGAATTTTTGAAGAAAATCGGCTTCAGGAAAGTGTCGAATATAGACAATCTTGCTATATTTGGGGCAGACACGGAGGCGGACGACATCTTGCAGTAGTATATAGGAAATGAAGCAAAACGGGTTCTAGTTGCACGATAAGGTCTGAGTTAGATCATATGGATACTCAAATATCAGACGCTGTTAATTCAGCGATCAGTTTTTCCATCTTTTTCTTAGTTACTTTGATGTATTATTTTGCCGTCTGCACTAGAAAATGATACGTCTACTGAATTTCGAACCCATTCACCTTTTTAGTGAAATGGGCAATGGTTAATCCAACTGCCGGTATGCCGTTGTATCTATATTTTGGATCCCTTTCATTTCTCTTTCCGGACCCTCATTTGTATGATGGGGCAGCATGACACAGTCCGGGCTAGGTAATTCACCTTGGGCGGTCTTACACAAAAACAGGTTTGGCCGATGATCTCAACGTTAATATAAATACTAAATCGTCTGTGGATACGATACTGAATATATAAAAATACTTTACATCTTGAGGATATATTTGGTATGCACTGCTCGAAATGCTGAGGTGAAGTGAAAAACTAATCGGACCTACACGGTGGCAGAAGAAGTGTTAGAGCTTCGCCAAAACTCTAATACTCTATATTTATATAATGCGTTGTAAGATATAACTTTTTCAAAGTGGGCTCTTTCGACACTTTACCTCAAACGTCCCATGACAAAGTGATCATCTGCAAATCAACGGCCTTTCGTCGTGGTTTCTTTGTCTTATCGACACAAACTAGACCTAAATTCTACCCTATCAATAAGCTCGATATTGTGTCATTTCGACTGACCAGCAA
>JASANE010017473.1:0-13362 GCA_030248225.1 Trileptium ribeirensis
AGCTGCATTTGACGTAAAAATACCCAAGTAGCTATGTTTTGCCAAGTGTTGTTTCAACAACTAGTTCTGGAATAGCCCATCTTAAACCACTTTCCTCATGATTCATCGTCTGATCATTTTTAAGCCAGTACAACTAATGATCATTTTCAATATCTAATTCTGCTTTAGCTGTTTTAGTTGCTTTGTGGCAATCTCTTTATCCCCATAAACGATATGGTTGTTGTGTCATGCATAAATATACATTTACTTATCGCTGTAGATTATTTAAGATATTCACGTACAATTAATTCAATATTCTGTTTGTACCTGTATGATGGTGCTATGATAGTCTTTTTCGAATGTGTAACAAGCCATACGAAACATGCAATGAATTGCCTTGTGCAAGATTGGTTAGACTATAATGCTTATTGCATGAGGCCAACTATAGCTATTTTCAACAACGTCCACAATCCATACCACAAAAACATTAAAATATTTTTTATTGCTAAATAAAATTATTCTGACGTAAAGATATCTTAGTTATCGGTAACTGCATTCAAGCCAAAGAACTATTACGAATGTCGCTCAAGAACGGGTGGACAGATATCCGTAATTTTTATAATTGTTTGCGTTTAGCCATATGGACGAAATGGTAAACGCATTTATCTCTATGTCTACGTTCCGAGAGCTGGGATAACAACGTCCACATTTAGGCCAAAATAAAGTAAAATTTTGTTGTTTTCCTTGGCCCAGGTAACCCTGAGGGGCAATACGTTATATTAAAGAACTGCTTAGAACGGGGTGTTGGGGAGGGTGGAGGGGTCGGCAGCACCCCTTTTAGGCTTAGGCTTAGTGTACGACTCATATAAGGACCTAAGCTTAAGCTAAAGGTAAGACTTAGGCTTAGTATTTCGAAAACGGCATGGCATGCATTACATATTGGCCTCTCAGGGTTATCTTGTCTTTTCCATTATAAAGAGTGCATGGAGAAGGCTTATAAAATTGTTCATATACATGTGATATAGGAAATTGCACCAATAAGCGTAATAATGTCTAGCTAATACCCCCTTTAGCAAGTGAATAAGAGAGCAAAAACAACAAATTTTGTGGCAAAATCGCTTAAGGCGTGTTCAACGCTCAAATTTTTTGCTCAAATTTTGAGCTCAAAATTTGAGCAAAAAGTTTGAGCGTGTGAACACGCCTTTAGGTATTATGTAGCTGCTTGTGGTATGTAAACGATAACTCTTCTTACATCGGCAGCGTAACGTAAAGCAGTAGTAGCGATAGATAATAACTAAAGATTCTCTTACCATAATTAAAACATGCGACTGACTGGCGGTATTCGGTTCAAATTCTGTCAGTCTTTAACATCTTTAAGCTGCACACTATTATAACCGATATTTTCTGAGTATCGTCGACACTATGAAATAGACAAGCGCTTTATTTTTGACCAAAATTCATTCGTGTATATTTTACTGTTATCATTTATGAATTTGGAATATATCGTTATATTCGGCTCAAAACGTTACTGTTGGCTTATCACTTCTGCGATTGTTGAGTTTAGAGTCAATATATTTATTGGCTAGCCGGGCCACGTCAACTTCAGGGGCCGAAGCATAATACATGCCATGTCGTTCTCGATATATTAAGCCTAAGCCTTAGTCTTAGCCTAAGCTAAGGTCCCTGTATGAGCCATGTACTAAGCCTAAGCCTAAGTCGGGGGGCTATCGCCCCCCGAACCCCGCGCTCTAAGCTGTTCTTTTTTGTAAAGTTATAACGTCCGGCCCCTAAAGTCGACATGGGTCGGCTAGGCAATGCAATCATGTTCAATAAAAGTAGATCTGTTATAATGGATAACTCGTTTAACGCGTAATGTCTCACAGTTGAACTTTAAATCAAAACGCAATGTTCATTGCAAAGATGCTGATGATCAAAGCAACATTTAGTCTAATTCAGATTCGGAAAGTGTTTTAATATTGTTATTTCCAAACCAAATCTGAATACGTGATTAAGCTAATAGGTCCCACCGTTTCGCTTATACTGCGCTTACTATAATTACCCATGTTGATGTACACTTCTATAATGTTCCACAGGGACTTAGGGGTTTCGCAAGAAGAAGCATTTTACGTGGTGTTCTGTATTTAACAACGTTTAGTTTAACCATTACAAAAACTTTTTATGATGTTAGAGTACCGATTAATGTAAATTTTATTGGAGTCGCCAGTCTTGAATTAAGCTGCTTTGAGAACATTAGTATTTATGTCGTACTTATCACAGCAAAATTATTTATTGAAGTCGCCAGTTTTGAATTAAGCTGCTTTGAGAACTTTAGTATTTATGCCATACTTATCACAGCAAAATTATTTATTGAAGTCGCCAGTTTTGAATTAAGCTGCCTTGAGAACATTAGTATTTGTGCCATACTTATCACAGCAAAATTATTTATTGAAGTCGCCCGTTTTGAATTAAGCTGCTTTGAGAACATTAGTATTTGTGTCGTGCTTATCACAGCAAACTTATTTATTGAAGTCGCCCGTTTTGAATTAAGCTGCTTTGAGAACATTAGTATTTGTGCCATACTTATCACAGCAAAATTATTTATTGAAGTCGCCCGTTTTGAATTAAGCTGCTTTGAGAACATTAGTATTTATGTCGTACTTATCACAGCAAAATTATTTATTGAAGTCGCCAGTTTTGAATTAAGCTGCTTTGAGAACTTTAGTATTTATGCCATACTTATCACAACAAAATTATTTATTGAAGTCGCCAGTTTTGAATTAAGCTGCCTTGAGAACATTAGTATTTGTGCCATACTTATCACAGCAAACTTATTTATTGAAGTCGCCCGTTTTGAATTAAGCTGCTTTGAGAACATTAGTATTTGTGTCGTGCTTATCACAGCAAACTTATTTATTGAAGTCGCCCGTTTTGAATTAAGCTGCTTTGAGACCATTAGTATTTGTGTCGTACTTATCACAGCAAAATTATTTATTGCTGAATTTTTGTAATATGGAGATGCTGGCGACGTAGAATTTGTGGCATATTTGGTTCCGCAATGGCATAAAACGGTACTTCTGGTCTATTACCCCACAAAATTTGGGGCTTATTTAATTACATTGGTTAATTTTTTTTCAGCGGCGAAGCACAAATTCATGCAAAAATGAGCAATATTATGTTTTTGTAAGATCCTATAGATAAATCATTTAGTGTCCTGTTAATCGTATTATGTGCCTATACGTTATGAGCCCACGAGGCTTAGGCTTAGTACATGGCTCATACAGGGACCTTAGCTTAGGCTAAGACTAAGGCTTAGGCTTAATATATCGAGAACGACATGGCATGCATTATGCTTCGGCCCCTGAAGTTGACATGGCCCGGCTAGCCAATAAATATATTGACTCTAAACTCAACAATCGCTCATACTGGAATACGTTATACTGGAACAATAAGTACTAATAACGCAAAAAGGTACCAACGTGAGTTGAACACCAAACCTCTGGATTGTTAGTACAGGAGGGTGCGCTAAACCACTCCGCCACGTTTGTCTTCGCGTGCTAAAGCCATGCAATTTCGACTTAAAATAAAATTTAGTTTAAACAAATACACTTAGACATGGCTCTTTGGTCACTTTAATTGATTACTTAAAATATTTTTACTAAAATAACTTTACAACCATGCGATCGGCCAAACATTCAAATAAACTTTACTTGAGTTAGAGTTTGTTATTACCCAAGGTAATATAGTGGATTTGTACTTTACCCTTGAAGTCTAACGTCGAGTTTATACCTGATGTTTAGACTAACTCAAAAGCAAGTAGGTTATGATAATATCTTGATCATACATAGCCGAGATCATCTAAATTGGAAGAAAAAAATTCAAAATAGTGGTAATTGAATTGAGTCAAAAAGTAAAAGCTTAAAGAAGAGTATTTCCCTCAAGCTTAACGAAAATTTGCTTAAAGAAAATCATTTTCTATCAAGCTTAAAGATGATCAGATTAAAGGTCATGATCCCTCAAGCTTAAAGATGATCAGCTTAAAGAAGATCATGATCCCTCAAGCTTAAAGATGATCAATTTAAAGAAGATCATGATCCCTCAAGCTTAAAGATGATCGGCTTAAAGACGATCATGATCCCTCAAGCTCAAAGATGATCGGCTTAAAGACGATCATGATCCCTCAAGCTTAAAGATGATCAATTTAAAGAAGATCATGATCCCTCAAGCTTAAAGATGATCGGCTTAAAGACGATCATGATCCTTAAGCTTAAAGATGATCAGCTTAAAGAAAATCATGATCCCTCAAGCTTAAAGATGATCAATTTAAAGAAGATCATGATCCCTCAAGCTTAAAGATGATCGGCTTAAAGACGATCATGATCCCTTAAGCTTAAAGATGATCAACTTAAAGAAAATCATGATGCCTCAAGCTTAAAGATGATCGGCTTAAAGACGATCATGATCCCTTAAGCTTAAAGATGATCAGCTTAAAGAAAATCATGATGCCTCAAGCTTAAAGATGATCAGATTAAAGATCATGATCCCTCAAGCTTAAAGATGATCAGATTAAAGAAGATCATGATCCCTCAAGCTTAAAGATGATCAGCTTAAAGAAGATCATGATCCCTTAAGCTTAAAGATGATCAGTTTAAAGAAGATCATGATCCCTCAAGCTTAATAATGGTCAGCTTAAAGAAGATCATGATCCCTAAAGCTTAAAGTTGATCGGCTTAAAGACGATCATGATCCCTCAAGCTTAAATATGATCAATTTAATAAAAATCATTTTCCCGCAAGCTTAAAGAAGGTCATCTTAAGAAGTTCATTTTCCTATATAATTTATGTTTCCTAAAACGGTTATTCCAAACCACATTGCATATTATCATGGGATGGTCAAAGCGGTTTCCGGAGGCATTTATAGCACATTAATCGATGAAGCTCACAAAATTAACGTCGGAGACTTCCGGATCTTTATCGTGACTTGGGTTCTCAATGTAGCCAAACGGCCGCACAAAATACAAGAAAAGGAGTTTGCGCATCTGCAATCGTTTGAGAACGAGTTGTAGCCTCTTGATCCCTCTCCAGAGATTCTCTTCAGCGGAGCGGTACCTTTGTCAAGGGTTCGTGTTGTCATCGGGTTTAATAACATTGTCGCCGAAATCGTGAATTCTAATGGAATAGACTTCATAAACTGGACCACAAGTCGCTACTCAATCTTTGAAATTAATGATCAGTTTAACGCTGAATACCTCCGGATGAATGCAAGTGACGGTTTTCATCTAGGACACCGGGAATTCGGTGGATGTGACTGGAGTTCCGCGATTACGCGGTATCAACTACACCTTTTCCACAAAACTTTTTGCAACATTCATTCGCCCGAGTAAGCGAACGTTTTACCGTGCCCGTGTAAAAGCCTTGACGCTGGTCTAGCTCAACCATTGAGCTCAACTGTGGACTACATGCCCGATATTGGGCCAAGCCTTAATAAAAGCCTTGACGCTGGTCTAGCTCAACCATTGAGCTCAACTGTGGACTACATGCCCGATATTAGGCCAAGCCTTAATAAAAGCCTTGACGCTGGTCTAGCTCAACCATTGAGCTCAACTGTGGACTACATGCCCGATATTAGGCCAAGCCTTAATAAAAGCCTTGACGCTGGTCTAGCTCAACCATTGAGCTCAACTGTGGACTACATGCCCGATATTAGGCCAAGCCTTAATAAAAGCCTTGACGCTGGTCTAGCTCAACCATTGAGCTCAAATGTGGACTACATGCCCGATATTAGGCCAAGCCTTAACAAATCTACGTTCGGGCTAGGAGTGTATGGAAAATCCCGATTTTTTGCTTGTCCTTGACAACAGTGTATTGCGTAGTGTTTCGTTGGCTAGCTAGGTTGTCACGGCTATTTTGCATATGATGAAGAATGATTTCGATTATTGTGGCGGATAAACTGACGTTTTGAAGTGATGAGTTCATTGTTCATTTTTTGGGATATGATTCACGAAACTGGTTGGAAGCTGAAATGGGAGACGGCAATTTACGGAAAAAAGTGTTATCGTTTGGGTCGCGGTCGTTTGGCCTTTTCATGTACATTCTTCATAGTTCCCACATATATCGATCTAATACACGTACGTCATTATTGATGTATTCGACCGATACATGGGAACTACGATTCCGCACACTTGTACTAAAATCCCGCTTACTTGTACTTAAATTAAATATAGCTAAATTAAAATTTCAGTTTTAGACAAATCATTTTTGTTTACCACTAAAGCTCAATGTGTTAAATCATGGTTGTCCAATGTCCAACGATTTAGAGCTCGGGTGACATGATTCTGGCCTGGAAGGAGGTGCGCCGTGGGAAGTGAATGCGTGCTGGTTGAGGGGAGTGGCGCCAAACTGACTACCCAAAAATTTTCCCAATGATACCAACTTTCCCTTTTTGCCCTTATATTTCTTTAAAATTTTTGTAATTTTGCCGATAGGTGCTCTGAAATTTTTCACGTTGATACGACAGGAATAAGGGGCGGGGGGTGGCTCGTGCCAGGGGTGCGATTAAATGTTGCTTAATGTCCGACCCTTCTGGGTGTTAACTTTCCTTCACACATGGGCACCTATGGGTTGAATATTCGTTATAAATCCATCTCACGGCAACATAATTAATATAAAACGTGGTTTTAGTTATTGAATGAACATTTTCTGCAAAGAAACTACAAGTACACTGACTACATAACAGAACATATTCGATTCCTAAATTAAACTTGATGCTTATATTTTAGGACAACCCGTAATCGTACATCTTGGACTCGTGATAGAAAGCATGGCTCACTTCAAAACAACTGAGATGGTAAGTATATACTCTTCAAATATGAAGTAAAATGTTTAGTTTACAAAATCAATCCTAATGTTTGCGGTTACAAAATTGATATAAAAAATTTTATCAGTATTAATTTTATGAATTAGTAACTATAGCGTGCAAGCTTTAGGTTGTGTTCGCATTGCGTCCGATCCGATCCGACAAACTAAACCTATGTCCACCATGTATGCATATTCAATCCGAACAAATTGTGCATGCTGTTTCGGATTGGGTAGTATCGAATTCGGATCTGATCAGATCGGATGCAGTGGGAACACTATGTAGAACAATCGCATCGGATCAGTTATGATGGGATCGAAGGCAATGAAAACACGCTCTTACATGGATCCGATCCGACAATACTAAACCTATGTCCACCATGTATGCATATTCAATCCGAAAAAATTGTGCATGCTGTTTCGGATTGGGTAGTATCGAATTCGGATCTGATCAGATCGGATGCAGTGGGAACACTATGTAGAACAATCGCATCGGATCAGTTATGATGGGATCGAAGGCGATGAAAACACGCTCTTACATGGATCCGATCCGACAATACTAAACCTATGTCCACCATGTATGCATATTCAATCCGAACAAATTGTGCATGCTGTTTCGGATTGGGTAGTATCGAATTCGGATCTGATCAGATCGGATGCAGTGGGAACACTATGTAGAACAATCGCATCGGATCAGTTATGATGGGATCGAAGGCAATGAAAACACGCTCTTACATGGATCCGATCCGACAATACTAAACCTATGTCCACCATGTATGCATATTCAATCCGAACAAATTGTGCATGCTGTTTCGGATTGGGTAGTATCGAATTCGGATCTGATCAGATCGGATGCAGTGGGAACACTATGTAGAACAATCGCATCGGATCAGTTATGATGGGATCGAAGGCAATGAAAACACGCTCTTACATGGATCCGATCCGACAATACTAAACCTATGTCCACCATGTATGCATATTCAATCCGAACAAATTGTGCATGCTGTTTCGGATTGGGTAGTATCGAATTCGGATCTGATCAGATCGGATGCAGTGGGAACACTATGTAGAACAATCGCATCGGATCAGTTATGATGGGATCGAAGGCAATGAAAACACGCTCTTACATGGATCCGATCCGACAATACTAAACCTATGTCCACCATGTATGCATATTCAATCCGAACAAATTGTGCATGCTGTTTCGGATTGGGTAGTATCGAATTCGGATCTGATCAGATCGGATGCAGTGGGAACACTATGTAGAACAATCGCATCGGATCAGTTATGATGGGATCGAAGGCAATGAAAACACGCTCTTACATGGATCCGATCCGACAATACTAAACCTATGTCCACCATGTATGCATATTCAATCCGAAAAAATTGTGCATGCTGTTTCGGATTGGGTAGTATCGAATTCGGATCTGATCAGATCGGATGCAGTGGGAACACTATGTAGAACAATCGCATCGGATCAGTTATGATGGGATCGAAGGCGATGAAAACACGCTCTTACATGGATCCGATCCGACAATACTAAACCTATGTCCACCATGTATGCATATTCAATCCGAACAAATTGTGCATGCTGTTTCGAATTGGGTAGTATCGAATTCGGATCTGATCAGATCGGATGCAGTGGGAACACTATGTAGAACAATCGCATCGGATCAGTTATGATGGGATCGAAGGCAATGAAAACACGCTCTTACATGGATCCGATCCGACAATACTAAACCTATGTCCACCATGTATGCATATTCAATCCGAAAAAATTGTGCATGCTGTTTCGGATTGGGTAGTATCGAATTCGGATCTGATCAGATCGGATGCAGTGGGAACACTATGTAGAACAATCGCATCGGATCAGTTATGATGGGATCGAAGGCAATGAAAACACGCTCTTACATGGATCCGATCCGACAATACTAAACCTATGTCCACCATGTATGCATATTCAATCCGAACAAATTGTGCATGCTGTTTCGGATTGGGTAGTATCGAATTCGGATCTGATCAGATCGGATGCAGTGGGAACACTATGTAGAACAATCGCATCGGATCAGTTATGATGGGATCGAAGGCAATGAAAACACGCTCTTACATGGATCCGATCCGACAATACTAAACCTATGTCCACCATGTATGCATATTCAATCCGAAAAAATTGTGCATGCTGTTTCGGATTGGGTAGTATCGAATTCGGATCTGATCAGATCGGATGCAGTGGGAACACTATGTTGAACAATCGCATCGGATCAGTTATGATGGGATCGAAGGCAATGAAAACACGCTCTTACATGGATCCGATCCGACAATACTAAACCTATGTCCACCATGTATGCATATTCAATCCGAAAAAATTGTGCATGCTGTTTCGGATTGGGTAGTATCGAATTCGGATCTGATCAGATCGGATGCAGTGGGAACACTATGTAGAACAATCGCATCGGATCAGTTATGATGGGATCGAAGGCAATGAAAACACGCTCTTACATGGATCCGATCCGACAATACTAAACCTATGTCCACCATGTATGCATATTCAATCCGAAAAAATTGTGCATGCTGTTTCGGATTGGGTAGTATCGAATTCGGATCTGATCAGATCGGATGCAGTGGGAACACTATGTAGAACAATCGCATCGGATCAGTTATGATGGGATCGAAGGCAATGAAAACACGCTCTTACATGGATCCGATCCGACAATACTAAACCTATGTCCACCATGTATGCATATTCAATCCGAAAAAATTGTGCATGCTGTTTCGGATTGGGTAGTATCGAATTCGGATCTGATCAGATCGGATGCAGTGGGAACACTATGGAGAACAATCGCATCGGATCAGTTATGATGGGATCGAAGGCGATGAAAACACGCTCTTACATGGATCCGATCCGACAATACTAAACCTATGTCCACCATGTATGCATATTCAATCCGAACAAATTGTGCATGCTGTTTCGGATTGGGTAGTATCGAATTCGGATCTGATAAGATCGGATGCAGTGGGAACACTATGTAGAACAATCGCATCGGATCAGTTATGATGGGATCGAAGGCAATGAAAACACGCTCTTACATGGATCCGATCCGACAATACTAAACCTATGTCCACCATGTATGCATATTCAATCCGAAAAAATTGTGCATGCTGTTTCGGATTGGGTAGTATCGAATTCGGATCTGATCAGATCGGATGCAGTGGGAACACTATGTAGAACAATCGCATCGGATCAGTTATGATGGGATCGAAGGCAATGAAAACACGCTCTTACATGGATCCAAATTGCGACGTTTTCTAACGGTACATCCACGTCGCATGCACAAGCGGAATCTCATGACATAAACGATTTTGTCAAAGAACTTTCATGGGATCGAATGAGAATGCCAGTTTTAATAGAGAAATTTTCTGTGTGAAAACAAATTGATCATCTCGAAATTTGCCAAACCAAATGAAAATCGAATTAACTGTCACTGACCGTACCGATCCTGAGCAATTCTTGAAGAAAAAAACTGAACAAATATGAGTTGAAACTGATGAGTTGTTAATGCATAAATATTTATCTGACTATTTCTAAATTTAGATCAGTTGTATAATAATAATTATAAAATATATATTGTGACAATCAGTCGTTCGACGTCGACATCTTTCTTAAAGTGCCGTGGCAAGATTTGAGATTCAGTTAAAAGTGATGAATCAATCTATAAGTAATTATCTGACCATCTCGAGATTTTCTTCTGTTGTATAATAATAACTGCAAAATCTATATTGTGATTATCAGTCATTCGATGCCGATCTCTTTCTCAAAGCATCGTGGCAAGATTTGCGCTTCAATCACAGCTTTGAAAAGCCGTTTATTCTGGGCGACTTGGAGGATATCGGCCTAATATGGAAACCAGATGTCTATTTTGCAAATGCGATGGAAACTAAATACCAGCTAATTACCGAACCGAATATGGTTATTATGATATTTGGCGATGGAACGATATTTTTTTCGGCAAGGTGCGATGATACATTACGATATTTTTTTGGTTTATTCGTGAACATACACGTAATATGCAACTGTTATTCCAATACACAGTAAAGCTCAGGATTAGGCGTAGTATATCCAGAATGGCATCGAATCCACTTCACTTCTGTCTTTTATACCTGGGCTAGCTGCGAAGTGTCAGGGAATAGCGGGTCCCCTTGGGGAGGTCCTCTCCAGGAGGATCAGCCGGTCGGCAGGGTCTCAAGTGGATCAAGCCTCCCCTCCAAAAGGAGATCTGCGAAGCTCCGAGGGGCTATCCGAGCTTCGGCGGATAATCCCACCCCCATGTTGCTGATCCTAAATGTTACATTAGCCGTAAATGTTTATTAAATGTGTCATTTTCAGATATATATAAGCAATAACAGACTCAAATCTTATGCTGCCAAACATCTCTCTGTAGTACCTCGATCTCAAATGTGTTAGCTGTATTTTATCGGAAATATAGTGCTGCAATACATCGTTACATTTTATACCGAAGCCAGTCTTCTGTTCATGGAATTCGGCATAGTTGGAGCGATATAGATCATATTATCCCACTATAACCCATATGTGGCGCTATTGACTTGGTAGTGTAAATTTTTGATCTACACTAGGTAAAAAAGAAAATCAAAATTCCTTTTTATGCGGCGTTCACGTTATAATGTCCCCAACGTTTGGAACCTATGTACCCCACACAGTGTCAGACACACTGTTGGCAACAGGGTGTCTTAGACACCCCCATGTTTTTAATAAATTTTTTCAACGGTAGCTAGTTACGCGTATTACCACTTGCCGACAGTGTCAGGCACACCGTGTCTTCTGGCAGTTTTATTGACACTGTTCGGAATTATGTGAGCAAATTTCATATGGGCTAGATACAAATATCGAGAATTTAGGAAAAACTCCACAGGACAGTTGACTAATACACCGCATTCGCTACAGACGGTGTCCGTTATAGTTAATTCGCGCCAAATTGGTAGCTAAGGGTGTGTACGACACTGTCTAGAAAAAATTTAGTAGCTAAGGGTGTGTCGTACACCCTCGGCATTTGATTTACAGTATGGGTGTCACCCTGACTGTCTATACGGTAGGGTCGCGACTACAGGGGGTCAAAAGTTCCAAACAGCGGGGACATTATAACGTGAACGCCGCATTACTATCGCAGTAGCCATGGGTATGGGGCATATATCCCCCAACCAGAATTTTTGTGGGCGAAATTATCTGAAGTTAAGAGAGTTCGCATGAAACACCTCTGCTGTTAGCAAAAATTCAAATTTTCAATTTTCAAATTCAATTCATTGTCACGTGTTTAGCAAAAATTCAAATTTGTTGCAAATAATGGAAGGCTGTCTGATCACAAGTCGCATAGCCCTGACAGGATCACACTACTACTTGAAGGCACACACCGTTTTCCTTCAGACAAACCAAATGAATTTCTTTGGGGAAAACGTAAAATCCATAGAGCAAACGTTAAAAATTGATAATAACATTGTAAACCTAAAGTTATTTAGACTAAAACTACTTCCATTAATTAATTGAAAAATCAAACTTTCATTACTTTCATTGTTTTGCGACTTTGTGTTTCCGGCTCCACTTTAAGTTTATCCAGGCTGTTCGTACACATATGTTGTTCTTAGAAATCAGGTTCGTGCAGATCTTGCGAGATCGGATTTTCTCGATTAGTTAATAATTTACATTAGTAAAACATGAAAAAACAAAATGCGTCAGCTTGAGAACCGCGTTGGCTTGAATTACAAGAGCAGTTAACCAAAGCGGTTTGACCTGATCAAGTGAATTCAAGTCGGATCGAGCATCAAACTTGCCGCTCTACTAAACATTTATAATGACCTCGAAATAAATATATAAAAATTAAATATAAGCATGAGTCGATAACAGTCGACACAACCAAGGCGTGACACTTCAGATTTTTCGTATTATCGCGCACGGTACGTCGCAGTCGCCTTAGGCCTTGCCTTCCCGCTTCAGTCAAATTATGGTTCACAATGGGTGTCATAAACATGATTAACCCACCACAGGGATCTTTAGCTTCGACCCTATATATCTGCTTGGATCACGAATTTGCGCCTTCCGTTCCTCAGATTATGATTCCCAATGGGTGTCATAAACATGATCAACCCACAGGGATCTTTCACATCGACCCTATATATCTTCTTTGATCACGAATTTACACCCACCAATGTTCTTGACCATTCGGACCATCCCTGGGTTTAAGTGTACTTAAAGCAGACCCCAGGATCTTAACCATCAAAATACTCCCTCCGTTCGATGTCGAATACGTCTCTAATGAATTATATTTTATAAGCTCCAATACTCGCGGTCAACCTATCTGCCCAGAGAAAACTGCTGTTTAATGCTCAAAATCATACATGCAGAAACAACTTCTACTGCAACAGCGAATAAATAAAAGCAGAAACGTGTTCTCTAAACTGTGAAACAAAGCAGCCACAACGATCAACTAGCAAGAAGCTTTTTTGCATCAGCAAAGTTATTGTC
>JASANE010017474.1:0-15334 GCA_030248225.1 Trileptium ribeirensis
ACTTCCGGAAAGTTGAATCTTGACGGCTACCGTAAACCGTCGATGTCCTTAAAGAGAGTCGGCTTCAATTAAATTTGCCGACTTCAAGTTTTAATTTTCCGAGTACTCGGAAGTTGACCATCTGTGATTTTTGTCCAAATTTTCCCAAGAAAATAAATTTTGAAGTCCCAATTTCCCGTCCTCATCGCCGGATGTCCAGCGAAATCAGATCCTAAACTAACAAGATTTAAATTTTTTCCGGTCCCATCCTAACTTAAACTATTGCAGATACTTTCGGGTCACGCAATTTCCATCTTCAACCCTAATTAGCGTGACAATCTGCTCGAATTTTTGGACTATTTACTCTTCCCAGCCCCTCCGAGTCGGCAAACATCAACTCGGGCTTTGAGATCTCTGACTTGCCGCCCTCCTAATTAAGCTAAATTGAATTCGAGAAGTGACCCTAACTCGCGAGGACACCTTAGAAAGTCGAGAGAAATCAAGCTAATTTGTAATTTTCATGCTAGTGTGTATGTTTCAAAGTCACGCCTGGGGGGAACCGACGACGGGAGAGCGCTCGTCTCGCGGTCAGAGACGGGGCAGACCTTGGCCTACTCCTAACCGGTCAGGGGCCCTGCTTTAAGCCCCTAGGGTCCGCGGGAGGGCCCCAAAGTCGCCCCCCGTTCGTACTATCCGTTCGTCTGTCGTCCGTCCGTAAAACTCTGAAATTTAATAAATTTTAGTGTACGATGTCCTCGTCCGTCCGTTTTTTGTTCGGTGTCCTTGAATACATAGTTATATATATATACATATATATTCTTACATGTAAATATAACACATATATACACACAAATACTCACACTACACACATTAGACGGGATGGCGTCCTGAGCGACAGAAAGGTCGCTCAGAATAAACACACACATACGACACACCAAACACAACAACGACAAAGCAACGAAGAAGAAAACCGACCAGAAACGTCGGTTAGAGAGAGAATGAGGACAAAAGCGAAAGGACAACGAGGACACGAGGCGGGTGTGGGAAGGGTAGCGGGATAACGGTAATCCGGGAGGATTTTCGAGGGGCTGGGGCCAAATTCGGTCGCAGGACGGAAACAGGGTCGATTGATACCAAACACAGTGGGGAAGGACGTAATAACGGATCGGAACCCATTCATGAGTTCCCATATGTATTTGTATGGGGAGCTTTAGCGGGCTCTCCTGCGTGAACGGATGGGCAGAGCGACGCCCGCGTGGTATCGTTGGATTCACCGTCCCACGGCGATTTAAATGAGGGGTGATATCGCCACTGGGGCGGCAGGAGTAAAAACGGTACTAAAATCGCGGCGATTAGAGAGAGTGGTGGTTACGGTGGGGGCGCGTTTGTTGGTCGTACGGGTTAACGGGGCGGCGGAGCGAGACCCGCCGGGTATTTTTGGAGATGTCTCATCGAGACGAACCCAATGAGGGGCGGTTTGCCCATTTTGGAGTTAAGCGAAAAATCTCGATTTAGCGGTGCCCATTAACGGTTGACAACCGCTTTCCAGGCATCTTCGAGTGGCTATCGCGGGTCAGCAGGGATTCGGGCGCGGGTTCGACGCATACTGTTGGATTTTACTAGTCGTCCTGAACAAAACGAGGGGTCACATGCGCCGGTTCCGACGCGGGGTGTGGCGACGGGGATGTCGGAAAGTGGGGTTTTGTATTGGTTGCATACGGCAATAGGCTACAGAAACAAGGCGGTTCTGCCTAAAAATTGTCCACAGGACACACACATAAATAGATACGAATACGTACTTCATATATGATATGTCCCAACTGCATGGAAAGTGATAGTCCGAGTTCCCCGGTGACAATCCTACCTAGCGTAAGTAGCGATTGTCTCTACGTGTTACAGGCGAAGTTCTGGCGGTGTCCGGAGCGATTCTGGAAGTCCCCTCACACTTCACCAACGTGTTCTACCCGTCTATTGTGGTCATGTTCCGAATCACGGCACCGTAGACGGCGACAGGCCTTCGAATTGACCCGGCATCCGTCGTTCCGCATGCTTGCGAAGACTACCAAAAGTGTGATTCCGCTTATTTTTACTTGTTGTTTTCCGTGACCATTACTCAGTGTGTCGCCAAAACCAAGTGAATTTTATATTTTTGATTTCGGTCTTAATAAGTTTGGTTTCTTGAACGTGCAGCCAGGGGCCTCCTATTCCCGGACGGTCGTAACCGTCAACCTATAGCGCGTAGTGTTTGTTGATTGAGTTTTAGGCTAGTTCCCCGTTTCCACTGGCATGGGGCTTCTTCTGCAGTCTCACAGATCGGTGGGGGAAGGGCGATTTACGATCTTATAATTTCATCAAACGGTAACACTCGTCCCTAATTCCAGAACGGTACAAGCGACATGTTATACTGAAACGGTACATCAATATACAAGCAGTACCTTTATACAAAATCGGTTCATTGGTACCCCAGCAATACTTTCATACAAAATGGATCATTGGTATACAAGCGATACTTTTATACAAAAGCGATACTTTTATACAAAACGGTTTATAGATATTCAAACGATACTTTTATACAAAAGCGATACTTTTATACAGAAAGGTTTATAGATATTCAAACGATACTTTTATAAAAAAGCGATACTTTTATACAAAACGGTTTATAGATATGCAAACGATACTTTTATACAAAAGCGATACTTTTATACAAAACGGTTTATAGATATACAAACGATGCTTTTATACAATATGGTTTATACAAACGATACTTTTATACAAAATCGGTTTATAGGCATAAGTGACATTTTTGGTTTAACTGGTACATTAATGTGGGTGGCATTTTTATGCAAAATGGTCATGTGCCAACGTCTCCCGGTACGATTTTGAGTACGAAGGTCCTGAAATGCTCGTGACAGGGCCGAAGCGGCCCTGTTACACTATGTACAAGTCGCCTAAAATTAAATCACAATTACTGCAATTGAAGTAGAACCTAGTAACGTATACGCACCGCAACGCTAGCCCTAGGGGTACTGGGGATCTGAAAAACAACTAGTAATTTTATGGTGTAGTGTTAGTGGGACAAGTGACACAGGATTTCCCTAAATAGAACGTTTGTGTTGCACCATAACCGCCAAGCCCCCTAAGCGTAGAATTTCCCCGGCCTGCATGCTGGGTAACCCCTAGGCGAGGCTTACGCGAAGACATAATTACGGTAATTATGTCCCACCCTAGGGCATACTGGCAACAATGCAGCCTTCGACGATAGAGCAGCCCATGGACGACGGCCTGGTACCAACGGGTGTAAAAAGGTTCCGGAAAGCGAGAAAGACCAATCCCACCCAGAGGTTCCCGTTTAGGCAATGGGCTGCCCTCTTTCTGGTCTGCCATATCCCATACTAGGTCTTACTATACCTAGTGATCCCACCTCCGCGGCAAGATCCAGAAAATACAGGAACAACCTCCTGTATTGTCACTAGGGGTTTCACGTGTGAACATAGATATCTACACCAACGGGGAAGCTATATATACATACATGCCGACGGTCGGTCATGCCAGGGGGGGTAGAGGCCCCCACGGGGGGGGCGTGGGTCGTGGCCATCTCAGGGGGAGGGGGTAACCCCCCTGGCCGGCCAAATTTGTCTAGGGGGAGGGTCGGTCTCGTGAGGACCTTTTTTTTGATCGTCGGATTTTTTTGTCGTTCGTGGTTAATCCACCGTGGACCATAGCAGATATTCAATGTCTAAATCCAGTTAGTATATAAATAAGTATTTCGGTTAACTTTTATTTCAGGGAATGACGTCTTTCAACAAAAATCTTTCCACAAATTTACAGCTGCATATGCACCACTAGCAACAAGCAGGCACAATTTGCGCAAGTCTTGTGCTGCGCACCCCGGGGAGGGGCGGGGGTGCTGCGCAACCCCAGGGGGGTAACCCCCCCTGGACTTTTCGGCCTCAGGGGGGGTCCGGACCTCAGGGGGGTTACCCCCTACCCCCCCTGCCGGCATGTATGTATATATACATAGATGTACATGTGTAGGGTAACTAGGTCCTATTACTGAGTAGAAGTCACTCACTCTTGACACTGTAAACTCTTACTACGAATTAATCTCATGTAGCCCTAAAAACCTAGCAATGCGGCATATCCCCAACCAGAAGAACTATAGAAGTAATAATAAAAAAATTAATATTACTAATTTATTGCATAGCGATAACTATAGAGCGATTAATAATATTAATAAGTATAGGTATCACAAAAGAAAAACATAAAACGTCATAACATCAAACGAAAAGAAAAATCCAAAACCATATATTTCGCACAAAACTGTAACACACTAAACTCGCAACATAAAAGCTCGTAACACACTGAAACTCCCAACAACTACCCTATATTCATACTACTTATTAAAGATGGTGACTTGCGCATGCGCAAATTGGTGTTTTTAGCCAAATTTATTTAGTAACTAGATATTATTATATTATTATATTATTTATTATTTAAACAAATTTTGGGAGTTTTTGGGGTTGGATAAAGAGAATTTCAAGGGTGTTCCACAAAGATTAAGTAGATTCCTAGATAGAAATGGGAAATTCAGACTCCAATGAATAGTTTCAGAGGTTCCAGAAATTCTATAAGGTTAGGACAGGTTAAGTATCGGAATACATGAATTTGGGGGAAAATAGTAGGAACTAGGAGACACCAAAGGTTAAGAAAAATAGAATTTTGGGACAGTTAAGATGTTGCCAATCTAGGAAAAAGATGAGAGGTAGTCCCACCTTAGGATAGAAGTTGTCTCACTTAATTAAACCCGAGCATATTTATAAATTGAATAATAAAGTGAAAAAGTTGATTTTTAGGTAAAATCGAGTATAGTGTCAGGGTATAGTGGTAATGTATCGCCAGATAGGGGTCAGTAAATAGCCTACCCGCGTGGGGAAAGATGTCGCCTTATTGAAATATACCCCACCGGGAGAATAGGTATGGATTAGAACAGAATATATATTATTTCGGCCCAAGTAGAGAAATTTAAGGAATTATGTTTTCGCATAGTCACATATAAGAGAGAATTTATCCCAAAACGAAAGTAAAATGGGGCGGTTACCGAGTGCCGGTCCGCCCGAACCAATGTAAGCCCCCTTTTCCATTAGGAGAGTGTCAAGGATTGAAATAAATCCGACATCCTAAGAGGTATAAGTTAGGGATAATTTGTGCTTTATACAGAAATATGGAAAGATGTGAAATTGTGCCTTTTAGCTTATAGATTAAAATTAAAGAACCATATAAGCCAAATAAAGAAAATTAAGGATCCCTACGCCCAAAAAAAGTAGAAAATGTCCTGGCAAGAGAGAATTATAAGGGTCGCCCTCTGGGAGAGTCAATATCTCCCCTGGGGAAGAGTATGAGTTCATTACAATTTTAGGGAAAAAGTTCAGATTAGTAATATAAGGTTTCTTGGCGAGAATAAATACAAGGTTGGACCTGCCCAAATGTTGACACCGTCTATTGCCCACAAGTAATATACGGTAATATTAACGATGAGTGAATAATTAAATACATATTGTCTCAGTTCCGTGTCGATAATACCAAATCGGTCGCAATCTCACTCATCCGTCTTAACACTTTTCAGCAAGGTAGCGATTACAAGCACTTTACTTGGCAGATGAATCAAGTCGACGTAGCTCAAATAGCCTTCACACAACGCGGGAGTATCCCGTAAATTGAAGCGTTGTTGCCCGCAATCGGTTCGAGATATTATAACGCAACGCCTTAGTACACGTACTTAAATTAGCGCACAATACCACTTAGCCTACCTTTTAGCAATTACCCGGCGATTTCCAATGCCGGCTAGGCTCGAGAATATCGATATGCATGACCTACCTCGTAATCAAATACGTTGAACAGCGAGTACTGCCCGACACGTTAACAACAGGATTATAGTGACACGTTATAGCTACGGTGATTGCGACTATATTAGTATGCAATAGGTGTTAAGCCGAAGAAAACTCGCAAACCCCTCTTAACAAACATATCTTGTTTTAATTGAAAATCGAAAGAGAGGAAACAAATCCCGCTAAAAAAGCGCGAATGCTATCACTATACACTAGTGAGCAAACGTGAGTACACGCAGAAAAACGTTGGCTATGACTCTTTGGAGCACGTTCTAATAGCTCTCTAGCCAACCATGTGACCATATTCAAAACAACCATTAAATCTAATCGATAGCGAAAACGCAAGAAAGAAAAATCGTAAATTAGACATCGACAGTTGAATTTATAATAACACGTCAGCAAGTAAATTCTTATTAACACGTGTTCATTCGACTAGCTAGCTCATCTCCTCATCACTTCAAAAACATAATAATAATTATATAATTATACTACTCAATTTAAAAATCCATATACGAAAACAAGTAACTATTTACGAATGTACGCTACGCCAGGCTGACGACAATAAACGGTACCCCGTACCGTATTAGTGTTACGCGCGATAATAGTAAAATATATAGTGTATGTTTAATATGTATTACAGGTTTGAGTCGAAATTAATTGAAAATTTGAAAAGGGAAATTTTAGAGATAGAGGTTAGGTGAGGGTTTGGTCTAGAAAATGTAGGGAGAAATTGGTTCTAAAATTTTAATATGATAAAGCGGGTATGTAGGGGAGTTGGAATTATAAATTTGGTAAGTGGGAGTTGAGTTTTGGATAAATGGGAGATATTTGAAAAATGGGAGAAAATTGGAATTTGGTAAAATGTAAAATTTATAAAAAATAAAAAGAGCGGAAAGGGATGGGTTAGATATATAAATAGGTATGCTTACGTGAAAGGGATATGAAAATTTGAGGTATATTGGTTGAGTTTTGGGGAAGAGGAGGTAGTTTGAATTTGACCAAAACCAGTACAGGCAAAACACCGTCGTCGCTTGTTCACCAACGGATTGACACGCAAATTGGTTCCAGTACTCAATAAAGTACCACCTCCAATACGTTGTTGTCGACGCGTTCCTTCAGCGGCAGCGTTGCCGTTGCGTTCACTATTCCACGGTTTCCGTGCAGTTGTAACCGCGGGTACGCAGTTTCATTTGTTCCAAGAATTGTTTCATCATCTGTTGCAATTCCGTCGTAGACGATTCGCTATTTTCAGTCGTAACATTTTTATCGGTACTCCGTTAGCAGTCGTCGACTGGGTAGTGACCGGAAACGTCGATACACTTGTCGAACGAACTGGAGCCGCAGTAGCATGTGATACAAATCCGCTACGCGTGACCATCTGTGCTACAGCTACTTGTGGACTCTCCTCGTCACTATCCTGCGGATCGTCAACTGTTTCCATTTCAGCCGCGGACACATCTTTCATCCTAACCGTTTTACGTAAAATTCCCGGTCGAACATTCCCATCAGCTCCATCTTCGCGGAAATGCGTATCGCAACGTCGTAGAAAATCGTATCGTTCCATTGCAATTCTCGCTGCTTCCTCGACATCATGTCGATCGCCACACCGAGTTTGTATATCCGCTCCAATTCCATGACGTAGTCCTTTCAGGAACGTGAAAAAGCATTCCGAGTAGTTGCGTTGTTGCTCGATAAGACTGAACTTCCGTAACAAAGTAGCTTGTAACCGAGCTTTGATTGCCATAATAGTTTCATTTCGACCCTGTACCATGCTGGTTTTGAAATCGTTCAGTCGATCGGCAAAGGATTTCAAAAGATCGTAATGACGAAGAAATCCCCGCACATAATCCTCATAATAAGCAGGTTCCGGCAACGTCGATTCAACCGCTCGAAGAACGTATTTTGAGGATTCACCAGCCATAGCTAAGGTAAATAACGTTGCCTTATTTTAATCAGCCAGGAAAATCGTCACCCTTGAATTTTTCCCAGGGATGTCGCAGTACATACGCCGGTATTTCTGGCATACCAGAAAAAGTCGACCAAGCCGAGGTGCGCCCAATAGCAGCTGCGTCGGTTCCACTGTGCAATTGCCTCCGTAACTGCTCCTGTGTCACAGGGTCCCGACCTGGCAAAATACCCGGTGCATTCGCGACAGATGGTCTTGGTTCCATTAGATTGGCCCGCGGAAGTGTTGGACCTCGCCGTCTTCGATCATCCTCTTCCTGCATAGTAGTACGCAAGATGTGCAATTCAGTTGGTTTGATATCCGGCACCTGTCGTCGAGTTTCCTGCTGAACTTCTCCAACCCAATCACGGTAACGAGACTCCATAGTCGCCGCTACAAACCCACTGACAATAGCCTCACTGTGTGGGGGTTGTCGAAAACGGTCACCAATATGAGCTGGATGAGTAGGCCTAGCCGCAATTTTCGTATTATCGCTTGCAGACCACTCCGGAATCGCAGGTGGAGTGCGTCGAGCAACATCATCGCTAGTATCCGTGCTGCTCTGAGTTGCTCCGCGCCACTTAGCTGCCATTTTTCGACAATGTTCCTGAGCTAGCGTTATTTCATCGTCCAAATCTGCGAAATAACGTTGACGTCTTACAACAGAGGACACCTCCGATGAAACATTTCCTTCGGCACCCGGATTCACAGCTATCACTGTAACATTAGGTTCCAGTGGAAATGGCTGCCTAGGCGCTCCAGTACGCCATCCGGTAGAAGCCGTCACTTTCGGTCGCCGTGATATCCTAGAAGTAGTTCCGACACCAGTCGTAGCTGCAAATGTAAAGATAGGTGGTGCCGCTGTTGAAAACACTACTCGTTCAGAAGTTGCAGTGAATACAGTTCGTTCCGCCGGATCTTCACACTCAACAAATACAATGTCTGGATCTCTATGCGATTCCATAGTTCTTATTATGTTATTACTAATTACTTTATGCGACCTTACCTATAACTGCCAATTTTAAAACCTCCGAATTCATTCCTAAAATTTCAAACATTTTTATGGCTAAAATATAACATTACTTTACAATCCTATTCCAATATCCCACTCCATCTTTCTCCTCCCCCTGGTCCAGCCAAGGGTCAGGTTTGAGATTCCCTCTCAGCTATAACGTACCTGTGTCACCTTACGAAGCGTCAGTGCATAAGCAAGTGCAATAAAGGCAATTATAAATAACCAACAACTACCAATAAGAAATCTTACGAGTACTTACAACGGTACTGGCGGTACATAAGTCGGCTCGTTGAATGCTTGCCGGAGATATCTTTGAACGTGCAGCGCATGTCGCTGTCGTATTTCCTGCTCCGTTGGTGGTTGTTCCGACTCATCAGCCGCAATCGATCCCCGAGATGACTGTACCGATCGCCCTGGCGGTGGCGTAGATGCCTTCCGCCGCTTACGTGAACGTTTCGGCGGTGTTCGATCACTTTCGCCATAGCCGCCTTCCGACGCATGCGTTTGGTAACCTATATAGGTAACATCCTTGGATGTAGAAGCCATTCTAAAATTAGAGAAGTTTCACATAATTAGTAGAATACCAAAACATTCTCAGGAGCCTAACAGCACTATACTAATTCCTTTAAACCATAAAGTTATTCGGTACCGAGGTAACAAGGTGTGTCACCGTTAGCTTATCTCTAAAAATAACCGACCGTGCTGATAACGCGAATTTGCGTGCAACAAGCAAATACAAACTTAACAAATAACAGATAACCTTGTGTGATACCAACTATTTTCTGCATTTCCTTTAGCGCATTTATATATTTGGGCACAGCCCTTTCTTTGAGCCTTACCATTTTTGATGTCCCGCATCAAATAGTACCTCACATTAACAATCTTTGGTACGCCGTTCGTTTTGATCAACTTTAACAAAATAAATGGAACTGCCTTAACCTTGACAATGACATGCTTCGTCATGGCCACCATGAGAACTTATCGGCCTTCTCCGCGCACGCTTCTTACCAAAACGTAACCGACATCTCCAATGGTGGCCAAAGGGAAAGGGGTGAAAGATACAGAGTGAGTTTAAGAATTACCCAAAAATATAAGTAAAGTCAGGAATAATGGGAAATGAGCCAGCAAAGGGATGGACCGGTCTACCAGCGGTCGGAGATACCCTTTATCACTGGATGAAAGTTGCGCAAGTTCCAAGTGGTAGACATGTCATTGTCCCGGGCAGGGATATCAAGATTAGGTCAGGGTCATATAATCATGTACAACATAAGCTGAATGGGCCGTGTGTAGTAAGGAAATTACTATAGGTGACTATCTATTGGACTTAAATGGATTAACAGCTACAACTGGAGCACTACATGGGTCGAACCATTGGTGCTGTAAAGGTGTTGGATAAATTAGGGAAAAGTGAGGTTACTTGAAACAAAAGTTGAAAATTTAGCTTGGCTTGATTCTGTGCACCCGGCACCCTTCAGCCAGAGCGAATTTAGAACAATTTATCTGGTATGCAATTAAATCTATTTAGTGGAATCGAGTATCTGTGCTAATAACGACTGTACCCTGGCGAGTCCGAGGAACGAGCCAAGGGTAATGAATTTTGATATTAGAAAAGCTTAAAGGATGGGTCTAGTTAAATTAAAACTAAACTTAAGTGTTTTGATCGGCGTCGGCGAATTCGAGTGATCGTGCCCTTCACGCTTATATACCCTGGGCGAGTTCGTATAACGACCCGTGGTATAAGGTTGAATTGAAAATAATGGTGAGAAAAAGTAGATTTTGATTGTAAGTTGGAACTTTGGGGAGAATTTGAATTTTAAAAATGTATAGCTGCCTATACATGGTTTTAAAAAGTAAAAATTTTATATGAAGTTTATTTAACTGTAAAGGGAAATAAATGTTACAATTTTACAAATATCAGCTAGAGAGTGAGAGGATATCCTTAAACTACAGCGAGCTCGAGTGGCGAGTCTGTAGTATCTCGATAAT
The DNA here is from genome assembly GCA_030248225.1 of Trileptium ribeirensis. Classification (NCBI taxonomy): domain Eukaryota; kingdom Metazoa; phylum Nematoda; class Enoplea; order Enoplida; family Thoracostomopsidae; genus Trileptium; species Trileptium ribeirensis. Next base: position 10,811 of record JASANE010017474.1, read on the forward strand.
TTGTTGTAGAATTTTATCTAAAATTTTTAGATTATCTGCCATGCCCGTGTAGGCTAGCACAGAAGTCCGCTTAGGGTTTCTGAGTAAATTTTATCCGAAATTATTTACAAAATTTAATACCGTCAGTGAGTGTCCGAGTAGACCAGTGAACAGCTTAATTTAGATTCGTATCGAAAGGTGCTAACTGAGGTACATTTCTAATTTCAATATCAAAATATTTATTTGAAAATATCATTATCAAAAAGTGTTCGAGTAACAGTCAGCAGCATTTGTTAACGGAAATTTCTATGTAAATTTTGGGAGGAAAGTAAGTGGAAAACCTTGCCTTTACTTTCAGTCCTTATTAATAGTCCATCGATACCAAGGGGAAAGTGAGCTGCATTAGCTCTGAAGGCGTCCATGCTCTGTCTTAGCTCAGTAAAGCGGCCCGAGTTAAGACAGGGTATGGAGCTAGAGAAGTGCTTTTATCCACTGGGACCAAAGTTTACAAGCTACATAGAGATGCACTTTGTACTGTGTTGACACCGTATATCAGCCAATAAATAAACACATTGGCGTGTTACCTGTTGCAACGTAATATTAGTGTTGGAGTGAAGTGTGATTGCACCAGAGCACTAAAACTATTGCTATGTGTAATAACCGGTGATGCAGCTGCATGGCGCAACTTCCTAACACCATGCCCATACGACCCCGGCTATCGTAACCTCAAGGGTGGACCGTGATTACTAAATTTTGAACCTATTCTTGGTCAGACCCAAGAAGCTACGCAGCTTAGCAGGCCGCAGGCGCGCTTCACGAGGTGTGTTCGGACCCCGCCCGAAGGGTTTCGCACGTGTCTAGTATCAGGTATGATTTCTGAGGTCCCCCAGGAAGGCTAGCACCGACCTCTGCTCGCAGGTCATGGAGCTTAGCCGCTATTCCCTATCTTAGACTCAACGGAAGTTGTTAAGTTCTATGTTAGCGTAGTAAGTTTTGAAATAGAATGTGAAAAAGTCCCTAGAAACTTGAAGCTCAAGACGATTTACCGAGTTAAGATCGCGATATGCTCCGTGTTAGAGCATTGACCTATGTGGCCCCCACAGGGTTCCGACGAGCCATGAGCGTTTAGAGTCGGATTATCAATGGCGTGGCCTGCTCTTTTCAATAAATTTTATTTCGTTGAAAGTATTCGAAAATCCCTATTGAACTTTTCAAATTATCGCCAGGGACGAGTCAACTTTTTCAACTGTATTCCTCAGATTGTGCTCTTTGATTCCAGTAAAACACGAAATGAATTTGATAGAAGGCCATGCTCGTCAGGGCTTGCGACATTCTCGCACACAAGCCATGGCGAACAGGGCCTGCTCGTCCGAACGGACAAACCAAACAAGAAAGCTTCCTATCGACTCGGTATTGAATAAAACTGTACTCGGAGTTTCAAAATGTAACGTTTATTTACAGGATTAATGTTTAGCGTTGGGACGAGTGTTTCCGAAAGTCTGCCGAAACGGCCGAAGCAAATCGCCTTAGGGGAGTTTAGCAGGAGCTCGCAGAGGTCACGTCGATTTAGTCAATCACGGGCAATGAGCGGTGAGAAAACAAATCAGGGTTGGAGCGTACAGACATTCGCCACGTTGCGAACTAGGGTCGGTTATCCCTGCTTCGACTCAATGTTAGCGAACTACTCAGCTATGCAGCGCACTAAGCAGGGGCCCTAGAGTGCTTCAGAAATCGCTCCTCAATGCGGGTCGCTCTGGGCGACGACTACCTAGGCGGACAGAGGAAGGACGGTGGACAGCACCGACTATGCGAGCACGACAGCGTCACTAGCGAGCTACTCGAAACAATACCGACTGCTGATTATAACGAGGAGCGCCGAACCGTTTATCCGTAGCCTATACTGGCCTATCGCCTATCGTATTTGACGACACTTCCTACCTGAACGTACGACTGACTGAACAACGAACACTGGGGGGGCAAAAGAAGGAGCAAAAATGGAACAGTTCCTTTTAATTTAGGCCTATGGGACGCAGTGGGGGTGCAACATGGCATGATGCGTCCTTATAAGCAACTTGCGAAACGATCATCCAGCCGATTGATTTCTTTTCGAATTTGATGTCGGGTTTTGGGTGATGAGGCGAGTCCTTCTCCGACAGACCGCACCTATCCGAAGGCTAAGTTAGCCTCATTTCCTACCTATTGGGGTCGTTTAAGCTACTCGGGCCCTGGGCGATCGGCCCGGGACGCATTTGGGTCCTTTGTTTCTTTCGTGGGTTGTTGGTCCTTTGCCTCTCTCTAACGGTATTTTTTCTATTACACTGCAGTGTCTCAACTGCATTGTACTGCAGTTGAGTTATTATCGACTTAATATTAGAAGCCGATGTACTCCTATGGCTGAATGGTTAAGACATGTGAAAACTGCAGCGGACTTGAATTCTCCGTGCAGGTTCAACTCATAGTACGGGAAATGCAGCTCGCTGCTACTGAAAATATATAAAGGATGAAACCTGGCACACACAGTACATAGCCTAACGGGCACTCATGATAAATAGTGAAACCTGGTTAAACTCAGCGATCGACTCGCTCCAAAAGGAAAAAAGGGGTTTTGCACTCGCCCGGTTTGGGGCCAAAAAGGCCAGGGCGAGGAGATAAGTTTTCTTTAGTTTTAGAAAGTCTTAAAATTTTGTTTAAAGGCGGGGACACAGTGTGTTCCTCCCGCAAAGGCGAATTCTAGTAAAGGTTCAGGGGTAAAGCTTTAATTCCGTTTCCTTTTGGCAATGGTCCCTAGGGAAAACCATTGCGAATTGCAATAGCGAACGTTGGTAAAATTAGTTGTTTTGATCGCATTTTTATTGGGGTCCGAAACTGGCGTATCACCGCCAAACGATGCCCCATCGACACCGTCCGTTCGAGTTCGGCTAAATTTTGCTCAGCTGGGGGCGGGAGCCTCCAGCTTATTTTGATCACGCGAGACAAGAGGACACTTGGAGGTACTCCGGTCAGTCGTCACAAAGAAATTCGCACTCAAATGAAATACTTACAGAATTGATTCAAATACCCTACGGTCGAAGTCAAACAAGTTAAACCGAGACGTTCCCTAGACAGCAATCCGTTTAGACAGCAAACACCTTAAGCTCAAGTGATAATACCTAGAATTTGATCGGTCTTTTGTATTCCCAAATTTTCTTAACTCAGGAGCAAAATGAAATTTTAAGGGTTTCCTAAAACCCGACGGAGGCTAGTCCTCCGTCCCTAATCTGCATTTCTGTCCAAGCCCAAACACGGCATGGGCGTTGAACCATCCACTAAGCTGTAAGTTTGAAAACCATAATAGCAAAATCATTGAATAAGTCCCTATTTTCTGTGGCATGCACGTTCTAGAAATTTTACCGTGGTCGGCTCAGGAAAATTCGTTGATCCTACCTCAAGAGAAGCAAGTCATGTAAAACCTGGACGAGAAGTGCCCATTTCGTTGTACCTTACCTAAGACCACGGGGAATCAGAAAGACTTCGAATAGGTTTGACTAGTCCTCACTGCACTCTGTACAATCGCCTAACGTCTCCTACGTCGGAACTCGATATTAATGATTGATTCCAGAACCGGGATAGATGTAGCATTTCGGTGGGAACAGGGGGTTAGAACCCGAACGACAATGTTTCTACCTAAGTACGAGGGGCGCGCTACGTTCAGGGGAAACTAAACGAACAGTCTGTTACTCTTCAGTTAACAGGGAAAGTAAACCCCTGTTATCACTAAGCCCTTCTCACACTTACGACTGTCGATCCTTGGGGCAGCACCAGCTGAACCCCCTTCGCGAGGTATGTACCTTCGCGGAAATCTTTGTCCATCGAGCGAATCCGAAACGAAAACGAAAAGCGAAACAAGCAGAACTGCGTGAAAACCAAACACATTAGAACAGTGCGTCGGAGCCGGTCAGTAAAGTCGACCGAACTCCGCGCTGTCGAAGTCGAACTGATTCCAAGATTCGACGCGTTGGTCGTAACCTCGAAATTTTCGCCTGTATGTTACGATGCCGATTTTGTCGCCGTCCAATCGTTGGCGACTTCTTGACGCCCACTTTTTTGGGTTTTCTGTCCAGTGTCCAATTGGGGACACTTCCGGAAAGTTGAATCTTGACGGCTACCGTAAACCGTCGATGTCCTTAAAGAGAGTCGGCTTCAATTAAATTTGCCGACTTCAAGTTTTAATCTTCCGAGTACTCGGAAGTTGACCATCTGTGATTTTTGTCCAAATTTTCCCAAGAAAAGTAAATTTTGAAGTCCCAATTTCCCGTCCTCATCGCCGGATGTCCAGCGAAATCAGATCCTAAACTAACAAGATTTGAACTATTTCCGGTCCTAGCTTAACTTAAACTATTACAAATACTTTTGGGTCACGCAATTTCCTTCTTCAACCCTAATTAGCGTACAATCTGCTCGAATTTTGAACTGTTTGCTCTTCCCAGCCCATCCCGAGTCGGCAAACATCAACTCAGCCTTTGTTGTCCTCGACTTGCCGCCTTCCTAATTAAGCTAAATTGAATT
>JASANE010017478.1:0-33526 GCA_030248225.1 Trileptium ribeirensis
CGGGTGCGTCCGATGGATGCTCCATGCGCTCGTAAGTGCAGCCCCGACAAAACCAGAAACTTACACGCAAAATTTGTTCACAAAACCCGAAATTCTCGACTGGTTCCCCGCTCGCCGGGTCGCCTTTCTGTTTTAGACCCGGGGGGCGAATTTCAGTGATGTGAAAGGGTTAGGGGATAAGGAATACACACGGGAGGGGTACTAAGTTGAAGCAAAGTGTTCTTAGAATAAAAAACTTTAGTAGCGTGTTGACCTGGAGGCAGCCGCTAAGGCAGATAAGAATTGAGCATAAGCACAAGATAGCGCTAGGCTTTCCCCACCAAAATTCGAGCATTTGGACCCTGAGCATTTCGTTTACCGAGTCCACGATTAAGTTGTTTCAAAACTAGTCTTCCAGGCCGTTTAGACACGGTAGAAGACTTTGGTAATTTGCATGCATTGGTTTAGGATTCCGCCACAAATTGGCATCAAACACGTTACGATTTTCAACAGACTTTACAAGGACAATGGAGCTTCTTTTGACTCATGCTCCATCTGCGCCCGTTCTCGAGGTCGTAGCTTGAGTCGAGTCTAAGTGTAGGAAAAGCACAAGAATGACTCCAGGTCACACGCCTTAAAGACCCAATAATGAGAAAGAAGAGAGAGAGAGAGAGAGAGAGAGAGAGCGGTCCGCTCGGAACGGACGCAGTCATTTGCACGCGTGGAGCCTTCAAGAGAAATTAAGAACGGGACCCCTGACGCTAGACCCAGAAATTCGAGATACTATTCTGAGTTTCGTGCCGCTCCGAATAAAAATGTCAGTTAACTAACCCCAAAATTTAAGACGGGTCTCAGGCCGTTTAGACACGGTAGAGCACTCCGTCACGTATTTTTAAAAATGAACAACTATCGTTGGGTCGATGCGGCTGCTCCATAGGGAGTGACGTATCAGGACCTTTCGCGCGTTGTTGTCCCGTTTCTCACGGCTTTACAAATCTTCTATTCTAACCACGCAGGGGTATCCGAAGTGTTTTAAAGCTTAGATCACAACCAGTCTCTTTTGGTACTCATACTGAGCAATTCGTCGAGGGTGCGGCAGCCCGTGCCCGGTCCACGCTGGCAAATGACTGCGGGCCTTCAGCTAAATTAAAGGCGCTCGGAGAGGAGCATGACCAAAACAGGAAACGAGACGGAGTCAGCGGCAGCGTATAGGCAAGTCAAATTTTAAGGCAATTCTTGTGCTCGCACCCGTTAGCCGAGCGACGACCCTGAGAAGACTACAAAGTGATTGTTTCCCCAGCCTTTTCCGTGAAAGAAATTTATAGGCGCGAGCCCATAAACCGTTTAGACACGGTGGGTCTCGATACTGCGCCGCCTTTTCATGTCAAACCAACAGCTCGAAAGGGCTTTATAAGGCAACAAAATTCGGGAGACGCGGCAGCGCATCCCTCTTTTGACGACGACCCGTGTTTTAAGCTGACCCTAGCGCACGCAGAGTAGGTGACAAACTTTCATTGCAAGTAACCCGCAGCTGACGTCCGGCCTCATGACATAGTACGAAATGGAGTGCAAAGTGAAAGGAAGTTATAGGCAGGAGAGTGCCAAATGGCCCAGAATTTTCACAGGCGAAGTCAACACACGGTCAGCCAAGAAGTTTCGTCGTTATGTCCTGTCAGGCGGGTAAGGCAGTCCACGGGGAGCAGAACCCAGGTGCAAGCGGTATTGATTTTCGCTTGGGGATCAATCAGAATTCACATCACCGTAATCACATGTACGTATGTATATATATGGTACACTGCGAGGTACCCCTTTTTGTGTACAGATATTTGGGGCACGATGTCATAATTACTGTTATGTTGTTATATGTTAATAAAATGTCAGGGTGTGAAATGCTTACCTCAGCGATACAACGATTAAATTACCATAGGGTAGGAATTATTAAATCATTCTAAGATGGGTGGGCATTCCCCATACCTGGTAAAAGTGATTACTCGGAGTTCACCGTCCGAGAGCATGAAGATCGGAGGTACAGACAAGAGAGTCTCTAGGTAGTCCCGCAAACCAAATCAGGCTTTACCCATTAGGAAATTGGTAATAGCCTCGGATCGAAATAGGAATAATCACCACCAGTTGAGATCAAGGATTCAAGTAGAATTGAGGGAAAAGCGAGTCAGCCTTATTACCTGTGAGCAGGCTTAGGGGCGACTCTCCCTCGGGGGACCTTCGTACCACTAGATACGTGGGCCAAGATAGGGGCCAGGCCGAACACCCTGATTAACCCGCGGGCAGCCTACTAAGCTAAGCGGTTCCCTCAGGTCGTCGCAGAGATCACCGGGGAGTCGTGGAAGCCGGGGTTGTCCGGGCACCACATCGGTGGTGCAGCTGGGATCCCTTAGGGCCAGAACAGGTCCTAGTACAATATATTACTTGAATTTTCATGAACACAAAGTGGCTATATTTCAATCCGAGCGCTGCGCTGACGAAAAGTTATACGCACGCTTAATTTCAATTGAAAAAAAGCGCTGCGTATCAATTACAAAATAGGATGGTCGGTGGTGTCACCTTAAGTTTAGAGCTTTAAAAAGCACTGACTCCAGGGTTTTCTTAGACAAAACCGACAAAACTTAGTTCAAAATTCATCTGGAAGCTGAATATAGATCGCATAAGAATTGCGCCATACAATTTTTAAGAGGACACGGCACTTTTAAATACCACTTACATAGGATAGGGTTTATCAGTCAAAAATTGTGTATCTACCGTGGAATCGAGCCAGAGATTGTGAAAGATTTGTTAACTAACTGCACGGTTTTGAAAGATTGACGAAAAACATTCTTTGAAACTGAGACACTAGATGTGGAGGACGGATGCAGTTTGAGCTTATCCAGTATTATTGATTTTCCAAAAAGTATTGTAGAATAGAGTTTGATCTGGCCTGGGGCTGCTAAAAAGGGCTTTTCTGGACTAGTCAGACTATTATATCAGAATTTATCACACATCTATCTAAACCCGAACACTGTGTGTAGAAAAAATTTTAGCAGCAACACCAAGACGGTGTTGGATATGGAGGTTACTCATTTTCCCAAACCAGCGAACCGCGTCTAGCCTATTCTGAGATATCGGGTAGTTTTACACGACCATGGGTAAAAGGTGACTTTTCTTAGATTTCCATTAACTCTTGGCATATTAATACTGAGAGGCGATGATGTTCTATATCGAAAGGGTCGCCTTTTATGGGAGGTTATCGGGTATCATCGTGGGCCAAACAGCGTTGCCGTTTTACCAGCGTTTTTAGAAGGGAACAAGCAAAAGGGCATCCGGCTAGCGTTTGTGATGTCAAGTTGTATCACTAGTTGGAAGTAATGTAAGTGTGTTTTAGGTGGCCTGCTAAGCAAGCATTGTATCGCTTTTCTGTACGGATACATCCATTATGCGCATTCACGTTATAATGTCCCCGCTGTTTGGAACTTTTGTCTCCCTGTAGTACCGACCCTATCGTATAGACAGTCAGGGTGACACCCAACTGCAAATCAATTGCCGAGGGTGTACAACGCACCTCTAGCTACAACATTTTTCTTCACAGTGTCGTACACACCCTTAGCTACCAATTTGACGCGATTTAACTGTAACAGACACCATCTGTAGATATGCGGCTTATTAGTCAACTGTGTTGGTAGTTTTTAATGATCGATATTTGTATCTGGGCTATATGAACACTGATGAAATAATGCCGCCTACTGTCAATAAAACTGCAAGTAGGCATGGTGGGCTTGGCACTGTCGAGAACTGTCCTTAGCTAGCCACCTTTGAAAAAAGTAATAAAAAACATAGGGTGTCTAAGACACCCTGTTGTCAACACTGTGTCCGGCACTGTGTGGTGTACATACGTTCCCAACATTGGGGACATAACGTGAATGCCGCATTATTCACAGCTAATATCTCAACAAGAACAACTAAAGTGGACTTTGGAGTCCTTCGATAGCGCAAAAACACGGTTAATTCCAGTTACGCTAGCTGCTCGGTTAAGAATGTCCCTTGTTAATAAACTGTTATTGTTGGTCATACGAAAACATAATGTTACGTTATGTTGTTATGTGCATTGTGGCTAAGATTATACATAAACTGAACGCAGTATTGATTGCTTGACAGAAATCATTTCATGATCTTTCGCTCTATTTATTAAAAGACAACACAGTGCATGTTATTCATTTGTGCATCATGGTGTCATTTTGTTCAGATAAAAAGCTCTCGTTTGCCCGCTTTACATCTTGATCTGTGGCGTCATTTATTAAACAATACGACAGTGTGTATTATAATATATTTATATACGTTTCTGATGAAAATTTAATTCGAGTCATTATTTTATTTATATTATTTTATAAAACTAAACGCAGCAAATATTTTCTTGTATTGCATTGCAAAATTGCACCAAAGTATTTGCTGCTCTGCGCTCCGCGTACGAAATTAAGTCGACTCTGTGCGATGTGATGTCGCATCGCGTTATAAACATGTCGCATCGCGCATACTTCAACCAAAAGCAACCACACAACAGTAGAACAACAGTGCAGTAATAATATTAATAATAAGTGTTAAACTTATCCAAAGTTATTTTACCCCTAAAACTAAAGCACAAGAATTATAATAGTTGTCATGTGTGTGTGTGCAAGAACGTATCAGACGTGAGAATGCGAAAAACGGTAAGGCAACATGTGCACGATACGACAACAGCATATATTGTAGTTTATAGTTGTTTAGTTTGCACAAAAACGCCGAAGAACTGCAATTACTGCTGCTGCTGCTGCTGCTGCTGATACTATATTACTGCTAGCGATCTGCCAACAATTTTGCCAAGTTCACGACGAAACATGGGCGGCGATCCCGGGGGGGCTGGGGGGGCTGCAGCCCCCCCAACATTTGGATCGCCACGTGGAAAAGTTGCACATCTTACACCTCCATCGCATCGATTGAATTAATGTAATTTGTATGTTTTTCGTACAAATGTTTCACGTGGGCTGAGTCAAAATAAAATGAAAGCTAAAAATAAAATGCGCTTTCTATGCTGGCTTCGATGGCGTAAAGCTACGGCAAACTTTTTTTCTGCTCTCATGCCTCCCGTATGATAGCCTATGTTTATGTATTCGATAAAATACAACACATTTTTTATTTATATTGAGTTTGATGATGATGACGTTTTTGTTTATTTTGATCAAACTATTTTCAAAATACATGCGATGATTTTTCTTTCTTCACAGCTTTTTTGCTATTAACTCGAAAGCTATTTAAAGCGAGTAAACATCATATTAGTCAGTATTAGTAGTAATCTACATGACTACGTGGAGGTTTTTCGCAGCATGTCGAAGTCTGAACACGTTCTCTACAGCCAGGTGAGACAACTAATGGTGCTCCTTTTGGTCTGTCCCGTTACCTCTTGCGAAGCTGAGCGGTCGTTCAGCTGTCTACGGAGAGTCAAGACCTGGATGCGTAGTACGATGACTCAAGCACGCCTCAACTACGTTGCCATCTGTTGTGCTCACAAAGAACGTTTGGACAACGTGGATGATATGTGTATCGCACGCCGGTTCGCAGGAGCTAGTGCTCAAAGGAAAAACGTTTTTGGAAATTTCTAAAGAAACCATTGCCAAAAGCTTTATGTAAGTAGATTTAGCTTAGACAATTAAAACTAGAGAATGTTCATGAGGATAATATTTACATGTATTCAAGTTTCTTCGTCCAGTTAAGACTGTGTGGTATCCTGAAGATTAAAAAACGGGTAGAACAATCTGCATTTTTGAAGGCTAGTGTAGCTCACAGGCTCTGAAGTTAATTTTGTCCGAAACATTGTGAGTCCTTAGCCCCCCCAATAATTTTCATAAATCGCCGCGCCTGCGACGAAAAGACGGTTTTCTCGCGTTTGGATTGCTGCTGGTGGCGCTGGCGTTATATACGTTTGAGATGAGCAGTATTTTTGTCGTTATTTATGAATAAAACGGCCGTTTGTTGTACTTATGTTTGAGAAATGTTGACAATACTTTTTAAAATTTGTATGTGTGGTGTGGGTTTGTGCAATTTAGTGTTGCAGCAATAAAGAAGTTGCGCTCACATAAATATTATTAATAATATTCTTCGCAGAAAACGATGAACCTTCGTGATGGCGGCACTACTGTAAAGTATATATGTGTTTTTGAAAGACTGTCACATTTGATTCGCTAGTCAGTCCATTCTCGGCTTTATGTATGTATTTATTTATATGTTTCTACTACGAGCGAGGATTTTCCTTATGAGCGGGACAGGGAATCCGTACACGCCCATTTTTTAAGACAGCGCCACTGATATCCCAATTTTTAGCCTATAGGTTTTTAAATCTACACACCATCCAATTTTAACCTTTTTGTCTATGTGATAACAAAACTACCCTTATGTAGTTGTTTCCCCCGGCACTTTTTGAGATAGATCTGCTGCTTAACAGATTTCTTATATTATACAAGCTTCTGCTCTTTTGCTCTAACGATATATAACTACTGTTGCCGTTGTTGTTATTACTGTCGTTGTTTACGTATTACAACATATAATAATAATTTACGGTTGCAAACGTTGTAAATATTAGTATAAAGTTTTGTGCAAATATTGTACATTTTTGTTTTAAATTAGATAATTTAACTGACTGCATTCGTTTCTTTGCTGTATAAACTCGTAACTTATAATAAAGTAAAAGACGATAGTATTTCGTTTGATTTTACACTATTAACAATTTTTGGGTAAATGGTTTGCTTGAAAACGTTAGCGTGTTAACAGTTTTTGTATAATACCGTTCGCCACTGTACTGTTTTCACTGGTTCATGTATATAGTGATTTTATAGCGATTTTAGCAACAACAATAAAAATGTTTGTTAACCAAACGTGCACTAGTGACCGAAAAATCAGCATAATGTGGTTTGCGTCGGGCCTAAAGGCCGTCAGAGCGAGCTCGACACTTTACTTAGCAATTGCTTGCCAATTGCCGGCGTAGTTTTATCTGCATTTGAAAGTCGGTAACTAAATATATATGTAAGTCTCAATTCCAGGAAACCAGTTGGTTGAGGCATATACTAAATTCACAATAATAATTTTGCCTTTGCAACAATTCATTGATATTCACTCATGCGTATGTCATTAGATTTTTAGTCTAGTAATAGTCTTAAATTTTGTTTCTCGGTTTAAAGTCTTAATTTATTTGCGTAAATAATTTATAAAAGGTGCAATGTTTGACAAACTCGAGTCAGCGTCAGGAATTGAACCCCGAATGTATGGTTGAAATCTGCCTGCGCAAATCTCTGGGCTAATAGCAGTTGCTTGGTTCAGTAAACAACCGCACAAAGCGAAAATTCAACGCACGTGCAATGACGCATCACACGAGAAAATCAGTTAACAACGCATCACAATTTGCGTTTCGGTTTTATCAGAAGCGGGTATTAATAGGGTTAATCATACGTTCAACCGTCAAGTTGTATAAACATGCCAAGTGGACATATCGCTTGTTAAATATATAGGCGACAAAAATTACTAAAAGCGAAAACAACCAAAGCGGAGGACAGTTCAACTAAACCTTCAAAATCTTTAGTGTAAGGAAAATCAACTTAGCTATTTAAATATCTTTAGGAACTATTTCTTTTGGCATGACTAGTATATCGCGGTGTCTATCGTAGAATCTCCCAAGCCCTAAATTCGTCAGTATTACCGGCATGTTTGTCTCAATAGCTTATGAAGAAATTTTATATACTCGTATCGGAGAGAACCGTGTAACGGGAGTTGTTCTGGCGCTAAAACTGATCTGGTGAGAACGAAGCTTAGGCATTGGCATGGCTTACCTATCAGGTTGCTGGTAAAGAGAACGCAGCGATACAGAATACCTACGTCAAAACAGTACATACAAAAACGAATCAAACCTATATATGTGTGTCTGCATGGATAAGCTGTAAGCATAATCGCTGTAGCTCTCATATTGATAAGTAGGCCCATGTCAACTTTAAGGGCCGAACGTTATAACGTTAGAAAATAGAACAGCTTAGAGCGGGGGGTTCGGGAGGCGGCATCCCCCCCGACTTAGGCTTAGTACATGGGACATATAGTGACCTTAGCTTAAGCAAAGACTAAGGCTTAGGCTTAGTATAACGAGAGAACGGCATGGCACGCATTATACTTCGGTCCCTTACATTTTTAGCAAAATACTTAACGACTAACCCAAATTTGTTAACAAACAACAATGTTTTAGATCGAGTCATGTTTTTCGGAATATGAATTCTGGTGTTCCCCCTAAATAAATTCATTAAGATCTTTTATTTATATCTGACACATCCTATCCTTGTAACAGTAATGGGACTGCTTCGATTGCTAACTCCCATCACTCAGAGTTCAGACACAATTTTACAAAAGGTTTCTGTGCATACTTTATGAGACAATGCCTCTAACTGTTCATTTTTGTGATTATTGTTGCTGAACAAGCTTAATTTATTCTTGTTTATGGATGTCCAAAATTTAATAAGCCCGCCCTGAGTCCAAAATTAAGTCCCTTAATTTTTAAGATACAGTGAAAATTTTGGTACCATTTAGCTTAGCTCGAAAAAGCGGTTCAGAAAATATCCATTTTGGCTATATTTATGCCTTTTTTATTTTTTGCCTCGAAAAACATCTCAATGTAAATATAATTTGAACCGCATTGACTAGTTAAATTGAATGTGTCAGTAGCAGGTGACTCTTTTCAAGTGTTTATTATTCAACCCCCCCCTTTTCGCCCTATTTATAATAATTTTTTTTATTTTTGGCCTACCAATGATACTGAAATTTTTGGAAAGAATTTACCATTGTATATATCAGTCGAATCGTATTGACCAGTTGAATTGAAAGCGTCAATATCAGGTGACTCCTGTTCAAGGGCTACTCCTATTTATGTGAGACTTAGCACGGGTATTTGTCTGATCTGTTCGCCCACAAACGGAGTTTGTATATTTTAAAGACATTCGATTTGTAAAATTCAGTTTGATCGGTGCGTGAAAGATACATTTATGGAGATTTTTTTCGAAATTTTTCGGTACCCAAAAAACCGGGAAAAATTTTTTATAAATGTGGCCGAAATGAATATTTTCTGAATCGCCCACCACCGGAATCTAATGGTACTAGCTAAAATTATCACTGGTTCTTCAATAATGACAAATTTTGGCCTGGTTGCACTCTAGGAAAGACCCGAATTAATAGTTTTTTTACTATTTCTAGTCTGTGTCAAATAGAAGACCAAAGTTATGTAAGCGCACAGGTCTTCCCATTTCATTACACTTTACAGGACCTTTTAGTGTAATCTATCTGCTTAAGCTGTTTCGCATTAACCAGCTTCATGACGCACTGATTTTGAGGACCCACAATATCAAATTCATGACAAGTTTTATCTTTTGCGCTTTGCGCAATGCTTGGTTATATGGACATATTTTTTCATATATATATATTTGCCGTCACGTCGTTACTAATAAAATAGTTTATAAATATAATTGCTCATAGGGAAAAAGGGTGGCTACATCCTAAGAGTTGGACCTACCCCTAAGCCATATTTAACATCTGAGGCCCACCCCTCCCACTCCTAGGCACCCCTGCAGAAGTTGAAAATTTTAGCAATCTTTCCCAAAATTTAAAAAATTTAAAAGAAAAATTATCGACAGTTGGGCAAAGTATGACAGCATGTAGCCACAGGATGCCAGGGATGGAGAGGGGGCGACGAGTAACAAGAGATTGTGTTGAAAAAACAGTTGAAAAGTATCAATCACATATTCTTAAATATGAAGTGGCTTGTCTCTTGTAACCAACAACAGTAACTTGGATGGTTGAATAGAACGTGTATCCCCTCCCCATGCATATCAGCTGTCATAATAGAGGCATTTGCTCCGATTTTCGACTTTTGTAAACGCTATGTAAATTTCACGCAGTTGAAGACTTTATAAACATAAAAAAATTTGTACCTCTGGAAATTGATTTGCTACCCTGAAATGTAAGCCTGGATTCGAGCCTAAATTTAAAGAAAAATTTGTTGGGGAAAATAGGGAAAAAAATTTAATTACTCTTTGACCTACCCTCCGACGCGCATACCCTCTGTCCCGCCAGGACCCTCTGTCCCCATAAGAAGACGGACCTTGGACACCCTCCAGATTATACATACATACATGTTGATAGATTAGAAGTATTTCAAATATTTGCCAGCAATGTTAACATCAAATCTTGGGGTTGCAATATCCTACTATTATGATCACCCGGACCTTACTTGACCTGGCTCGACTTATTCCTTTTAACCACAAGTAGTGGTTGTAACAGGCATCGGATACACGTACCTCACGAAAGCTAGCCATTGCACTCTATTTTCGCCAGTTCGTAAGCCACATAAACTGGATCTTGGAGGGCCAGGTGATAATAGTCCTCTCCGACAAAGGTCCTCGGTGAGATGCTTTCGCCATTTGGGGTTTGGGGCTGTTGGAGGGCATCGCCTAAACAACGAGGCGTTTTGCACAAAAATACGTTTTGTGCATGACGATTGCTGGGCCGGCGCGCAACATGGCCAAACCACGTCAGTCTGCCATTCCTAACCATGGCTTCGACCGTTGGCTGCTCGCAACATCTGCGCCGATCAAGGTTGTTCGGTTTTTGTGTAACAAGCTAAAACCCAAAATAGTTCGTAGACAGCACATCTGGAATAGTTCAAGTTTCGTTAAATCCGCACTTCAGTAATATTATGATCGGCACCGTATAATATTACGGGTATTATAGCGCTATCAAAGAGACGCGTATTCAGACTTGTGGCCATATCGCTCGGCAAAATAAAGGCTTCACTAAGCACCCAAAATTGCTTCCAACATTGCCGATTCGGAGTCGAATCACTCACGACGCGGTGGTTGATCGACTCTGGGATGTTCTACGATGTGATGTTGGTTCGCTGCAGTCGTTGCGACTACCTTGGCCTTTTGATGCTGATTTTCAGACCATGTTTATTGGCCCTGTCGTGCAGACGTCCAAACAATAACTGGAGTTGATGCTCTTATCGCCAAGGAAATTGAAGCTGCCTGCCTAATTGTGGTTTGTGAGAGTGATGTTCTGACGGACAGTAAGACTTTCAGCTTGGACTTCGCAACAACCCAGTTAAGCGCGTTTGTGGACAGGCAAGGCGATATGATGCAACGAACCAAGACTACTGACCTCAAAGTTGCGAGAAAGCTCGTTTTACGTCACATCGAAGTTTTTGCTTTCGTAGTACAAAGAATGCATGACGTGGACGAGTTTCAATAATATATCTAGCTGATGCATGGATGCCCAGAGGGACTTGCGATGATCTGAATCAAATGCCGCAGCAAAGTCCACAAACAGAGCGCCAAATGGACCACCGTGAAAGAAATGTTTTTCCAAGGCTTGTCAGTGGCACCGGGATCCACTCGCCCCAGTTTACCACAACTTGTTTGATGATATTCGCGCGGGTTTGTAGTAGCCATGTGCTTTATAAAAAATGTGGAAAGCGCTTTTGATAGTTTTTAGTTGCGTGCCCTCCTGTGCTCTGACGCGGAGCCAGACGCTATGCACACGTGGTTTAGCCTTAGTCAATTCTTAACGAACCTGCTACCGGTGATATTGCTGACAGCTGTTCCGAGTGGACGCAATCATTTTACATTTCAGCGTTTTCGCAACTTGATTTTACGACTGAATTTATTGTGCAAATCTTCAGTGCTGATGTGGTCTTAGTTGGCGACTCCAACAATCCTTCTTTAGCAGAAGTTCTCGAATGTTTCGTTCTGGATTAGGTTAATTGTTCAAGTTCCGTGGGCATGTTGCTTGTAAGACCAGCCTGATGCCGGTACTGCATATAACTTTCATTGAAAAGGGTACGAATATGCTTTGTGAGTGCCAGACTAATAAATAATATATAATGGGCTCTCGAATATGAAGCAAAAGTTCCAAAACCCGGCGGATGAGGGTGATATGTATTATTTGTGTCATATATCACTTGTCCCCTCCTACGGATGCGGTGGACGTGTTGAACATTTAAACGTTTCAACATGACAGCAAAAAAGGGGTTGTTGAATATGTTTTGGGGTATAGGTTTAACCTCTCGCTTCGCCCAATGCTGCACCCAGACCCCACCCTCCAGAATCTCAACTTCCCAAGGCCTCGACCTACCCCGCGCCAAAGGTGCGTGAAAAGTTGCAAACATTTGAAGGCAAAATGATAATAACTTATAAGGAATCGTACGGGTACCGGGGGGCAGTTTTTCGCTACCGTCCTGGCATAGTCCACTACCAAGAGCACCTAGTCCTCTACCGACGTATCCTGGCAAGCTATGTTCCGGTGGAGGAATCCGACGCAAGGATCCACTCTGTGCATCTGCCCTTACCGGTATGGTATGGCATTGCTGCAGATACGACAGCATATACATTTATATGTTTATACAAGATTATTTATACCGAAGAAGCAGCTTTACGTACATCTTTCATACATTCGGCGCCGGCAAAATAATATACTGATAAGAAGTTTAGCTATGGATTGGGAAGTTTTATATTTGTATACGCGTTAGATTTTTATTCTGCTATTACGATATAAAGCGGTCCTATGTGGCACATTACCTTAGTGTTGTAACAGCCCTAACCGATGTAAAGTTCAAATCGCGTTATCTGGCAAGCTAGCACTCTAATGTAATCCAGCTTTAATGATTTTTTGATAGCTCCTAATCTCTGTCCTCAAAGCCTCAGTAGTACTATTTTGGATAGGCAACGAGCCTTAATAAAGCCCATTTTGTCGAACCCTTAGTACCAACATACAACCATGCCTCACCAATTTTAAGCCATGCTACCCTAGTGTAATATTGTCAAGGTTTTCTAAAGAGTACTGATACTACCGAACGTATCCGGTGCATAGATACTCCACTCTTAGAGGATACCGTGCAGCTGAATTTGAACCAGTGGCATACAAAACCAGGTTTAAACATTTGTATATGGAACATTTCAAAATACATGGCAGTTCGGAACGTTTTGTACATGCTTTGCAATATGGACATGGAGCGATCGATATTAATGTTAACACACTTGTTGGACGCATTATTTTTCTTATCACTAATGAACACTGGAATAAAGCTTCGTATAGACCCGATTCGTGCATTAGTCTCAGCAGCGTTATAACCTTCTCTCGCGGTCCATTTTTCTTTAGAATACTCATGCTCGGTTTCAAACGGAATACCGCTAGTTAGTGCTTTTGAAATTTCAGGAACATTGTCTAAGGGCAAATCTTAAATTCAATAAGAGTTTTCTAGTACAAGATATAGTTTGTATGCAAAAGAATTTTAATAGCAATTCATACCTTTATATTACAAGCATAAGTCTACGACATTGTTTTCATCTTTGTCAGGTTTGTAGTAATCTTTGTTTTGTAGTATTTGCTTGTTCGGTTTTGTTGGCTAAACATCGTGTGGCGCAGTGGCATTGCTGGATATCACAGAAACTATATTGCACTGACTTTCCGGATATTTTAACGGTAGCACAGAGCTGTGCTCGGGTACGAGCACCCGCGTTCCGGGTACGTGTTCAAATCTTGAGCCCGTGGGTAGTGGATACCCGTAGCGTGCATAATCCTGCATGTTCAGGAGTGAGAGCTGCTGTGGAAATGACTAGATGGTATCCATACTTATGCGGCGTTCAAATTACAATGGCCCCAACGTTTAGAACTTATATACCCGATACGGTGTCAGGCACACGTACGACAACGGCGTGTCTTAGGCACGCCAAGTTTTTCAAAGGGCAGTTAGCTGCGGTGTTGCCATTTTCCGACAGTTTCAAATACATCGTGTATCTTGTTTCTATTTTTACTGACTGCATGCGGCATATCATCTTGTCAACGTGCATATTCTGTAGATACAAATATCAAAATTTTCAAAAAACTATCTCAATTAAATAATATTGCGTATTACATGCAGACAGTGCTCGTTACTATTTGTGAAAAATACTAGTCAAGGGTGAGTACGACATCGTAAACAAAAATTTAGTATAAGACCTCTAAATTGTTTATGGGTGTGACCCTGACTATACGGAGGGATCGCAACTACAGGGGGACAAAGTTACAAACTTGTGGATATTTGAACACCATATTAGCGCAATCAGAAAGACAGTGGTCCCGTTTCGCGAGCGATGTCGTGAAAACTTGGTGGTTCGTTTTAGCACCAGCTGTCGAATATGGTAGGTGGTTACCTTTAGTAGCCATTTCGTGGCTAATTTTATTATGTAGTGGGCGCTGTTATCGAACTGACAAAAGTGTTCCCTTTACTATTCTTTGTTCAAAAGATTAGATGGCTTGTTTCCCTTAATGAGCGCTATGTAAAAGTTTGTGTTAGTGGGTATCCGTCAGAAAAGAATTAAGCTATTTACTAAGCCGACTTTGTGGGAAAGATAAAGGGACAGGAGTTTGAATAAATTTCCTTCGAAGGGAAACCATTCGTTTAAGGCCGTTGGTTTGACCATGGGCGGATGTCTAAAGTGGGTCTCCATCTTTGTGGTGCAGCCTAGGCGGCGAATTCCACCGGCAAAGAATTCACTATTATGAAGCCATATGCAGTTTTGTTTATGGTGTATACCAATAAACTTGCGAAGCAACCCACATATGTTTACTATTTTCGGGCTTGGCGGGCTGAAGAATTCTTTACGTCCGCGGGTACGAACCCAGTAGCGGTGGACAAGCTTCCAATTTTCGCGGGCACCTTCGGGCTAGAAAATGTTTGCAGGCGCAAGTAGTATAAAAGGAGAAATCTAGACGTAGTGCTTAATGGCCTGTCACTTGTTTCGGATTTATTCGTTTGCTGATTGACTGTTGGGAAACAGGGATCGTTTTCACGATATCTAATGTAACACAAAAAACACATGTATATATGTTTGCGTGCATATGTGTATATTAATAACTAAATGTAAGAAGCACTTTCGAAACCTGGACATTTGTCATAATGTAAATAACATTATAGAAATTCAGCTTATGCTGATATGTTTTATTACTTATAAAGTGCTTTATTATTTATAGTGGCCCGAAGTGTTTTGTTTCTTATATACTGATAGCTAAAAAAGTACATTAAAAACAAATTTTATTATTGCCAAAGGTACTCGTTAGATGGCTTTCTACAGTAGTGGCGGCTACCAATATTTGTTTTTTCTTTTAACTAAAAATCATATACAGTAAACATCTCAAGTAAATCTAGGTTTTAAACCAATTCCGTTTTATTTCGATCTTTGATCACTTTCATAGATTTCGGATATTCTCCCATGACGAACATCACCATCGATTCTGTCAAAGTTGCCTTGAAATCGAGAAGCAGACTGACGTTGCCATCCTTGAGTATTGAAATGTAGCTTCCACAGCCGCTTGAATGATCCGATGATATATCAATAGCGAAAACTCTATAACCACTCTTCATATCAATAAGCCCGAAACTAATGCCACCACTGATGTAGTTGATGTCTCGAAGTAAACTGGCATATCACTCACCTGTATTATCAGCCTGACGACAAGGTGACTGAGTCGGTAGAGATGGGTGATTTACCAGCACTTGAAACTTCCACAATTTCTGGTAATTTGAGGTTGTAGACGTTTTCCCCGATATTACCAATCAACGTATCCTTGGTAACCATTCAGAAAAGGGGACCCTAGCGACCCACTGAACTAACGCACTGTCCCTCTTGTATCCAGTTGCTGCAAAATAATTAAGCGCATAATTAACAAATACCAGTTGAACTATGATTGGACTGCAAACACCCTGTCCGGACATCAGCACGGGTTTGTTGCTAGAAGATCTACAACCACTCAGCTAATAGAATGTATACATGACTGGGCAAGCGATGTGGATAACGGCCGTTCAGTAGATGTCGCTTACATCGATTTTGCTAAGGCGTTCGACACAGTTTCTCACTCAAAGTTTATATACAAGCTACGTATCATGCTTTGGGTTGTCCGGACCCCACTTAGATGGATTAAAAGCTTTCTATCGGACCGAAAGTTTCCAATTAAATTAAGGGATTCTTATTCTAGTTATAATGCGGTACTATCAGGTGTACCACAAGGAAGTATTCTTAGTGCCATGTTGTTTCTCTTATATATTAATGACTTAACAAATTATATAAAATTTTGCCGTTCTGTTAAAATTAATTCATTTACCGATGACATGAAACTGTATACAACGTCACCAACAAAAAGCAAAGAAACATACCAATTTATGCTGCAGACCGCGCTGAACCACGTTTCAGAATGGGCCAACAAATGGCAGCTTGCAACCTTAACCCAAAATGTCAAATACTGCATATTGGTAAAAAATGCTTGTTTCACGTATACGTTGTCTGGCGATTCATTGCCAGCCACTGAGTCCTGCCTGGACTTGGGCATTATGATCACTAAGGATTTAGAATTTACAACGCACTGTAGTAAAACAACATGCAAAGCCTACAGCATTTTCAACATGCTGTTTCGTTGCTTTCCCTATTGCAACATTGAAACACTACTGTTCACTTACATAACCTATGTCCGACCAATCCTGGAATATGCATCTTATGCGTGGTCCCCAGTTTATGTTGGTGATATAGACGCAGTTGCGCGAGTTCAAAGCTATTTTACAAAACGTATATTCGCTCGCAAAGGCCTCCAATATGTGCCGTACAACGAGCGGTTACAATTTTTGAAACTGGAGCCACTGGAACTAAAGAAGGTTACATTTCGATCTCGTCACTGTTCTCAAATTTTTTAACAACGAATACAAATCAGCAGAGGAATTATTGCACTGTGTTGATACAGCTAGGACGCCTGGCCACGTGCTAAAGTAACGCAAGCTTAAAGTCAAAACAAACATTTTGACTCACATCTTTCCTAATCGTATTATAAATCCTTGGAACAACTTACCCACATAAGTTGGCAATAAAAACTTGGTTACAGCTTTAAACTCAAAAACTTTTACACGACAGGATTATATTTATACTGTTTTATAAATCCTGTAGATATCTTTAGTTACACTGTTTTATAGAGCAGCTATGTTACCCTTTAGAGCGCTATTAATATCAAAAACAAATTCACCATACCTAAAAGCTTATTAAACACAGGACATTGTAAAAATGAATATTTCCTAAAAATATTTTTATAAATATTTTTATTGGATAGCTATGCTATACTATCGGAGTGTTATTATGGTTAAATTCTAATTCCCCATTCTAGAAAACCTATGCAGTTATGAGTTTGTCATGTTTACTCTTATATAGTTTAGTAGTAGTAGTATATCGTTTATTATCGGTCATTGGATGTTGCAGCTCGAAGGGTTTTGCATCCGTAGTTAAGTCCATCATCGCGAGCCCAACCATTATGGAATAGCCTGAGTACTACGTCCTCTGCCAGCCTTATGCAAATATAACACAACATATAGCGCAAATTCAAATAAACATGACTTACAAGACCAGTCAATAAACGAATTATATCTGAAAAAGGAGCTAATTCACTTATATTTCTGATTACATATTTTATACTAGTTATATTTGATATTTTATTGGGAATCTATATTATTTTTTAAGAACGTTATTATAGTTAATTTAAAATTCTCATCTGAAAAACTATAAAAAGAGATTGTTTCAGACGCAAATGTTTAATTACTATGTAATGACACAGACTGTATATAAATTGCATGGCTATGAAACTTCCAACGAATGTAACATACTTAACCACCCATCCAGATCATCGTTCGACAAGGGCACCTATATCATGAAAGACTTGGCTTTCTATGATTGCTGGTGGTTCAGCAATATCAGTTCCTGAGGGTATGTGATGTGTTTTTAGTTGTAGGCTGCTCTGACGACGTTGTCCTATTGTCATCCTCTAGTTGGCTTAGGATCACTTGTAATAAACTACAGCGGTCTCTAAATGCGCTTAATATATGGTGCTGTGCTAGAAGCCTCCTTGTTAATGCGGAAAAAGACAAGAAGCAGGCTTTACACGGAAAAGAAGATTGGAAGGTCTATCTCATTATGGTGAAATTATTCCATTGTACGGCAAGGTTACATATCTTAGTATAATTTTAGATAAATTTTCGTCGAAATACAAAATGTGGTTATCTATTTTCGTGTAACTTGTTAGCGCATAGTATGGTACATGTCAGATCTCAACTGTGTCCTTCAAATTTTTCTTTTTACAAATCTTATTTTTATATAATTCGCAAATGGTAAAAGCATCTCTACGTGCAGTGGCTATTTAATGTTATCAATATTATCGTTTCAACTTATGATTAATTCCAAGTAGCTCTATACCCTTTCTGATCTTATCTGTGTCTTATCTGTATCTTACCACACGTCAGTCTATTATTTTTGTATAACAGGATCTTTCATCTGGTCTATATCTCACATGGACAGTGTGAATATGGACAATGCATAACAGTTCTATGTTATAGGACTGGCTTGACCGGTAATAAACTATGATGTTGTTTTTGTTGTTGTCAAGGACATTGGAAGTTTAGTTCAGTCTCCCGTTTGATATAATTTGGTCAACAAGACACGGTTGGAATTGGAATTACATGTATAGGAATGATGTTAGACAAGATTATCTTAATTTGCTGTGCTACACAGATGGTCCGACCATTGATGATGGTAACAGGCGTTGTAGTGCAGGCATTTGTATAACAGACAGAATTAGGGAATTCTTCCCTTTCGCAGTCTAAGTACTATTTTGCAGGCAGAGGTTTTGGCCATTGAAAGATGTGCTATAATAATGTGTGGATTTAGAGGCACAAGATAGCCACAAATTCAGCCGCGCGATCTATAAGGTAGACTTAAACCACTTTTTGAAATATGACAGAAACCTATAATCAGATGTAAGTGGTGTCTACTCCCTTTCTGATTCCAATTTTATTAAATGAAATTTCTAGAATTTCAACTGTTAATACTTTAAATATATATGTTCGTCCATTATTATTTTGTTTAATCAACGGTAGTGTGAAAGCAGTAAAAGATGTTTAAAAATATGTTTTCGTGTTGCAGTACATTTTGCGCTGTACTTACACTTATAACACATGTATTATGTAAGTGTTCTCATTGATCACAGCTGGGTCTACCAAGGTATACGTTTGAGTTGTTCAAAAATACTGCACTTAGATAGAACATGATATGCGACTAAATTTTGGGTGTACCCTGTACCACTGTACCCAAATTTGACTCCACCCGCCTGGACCCAACCCGACCCTACTGCGGTCTTTAGAACCTGCCTCATCCAGTTGAAATGTCTAGTTTCCACCGACCACCGGCTGTGTAGTATCGTTATCCTGTTTTCCTCTGCGTAAAAGTTTGTTTTCAACCGACCATTGTTTATGAAATTTGATGATCCTATATCATACTAGATTCAAAAATGTATTTTCACAGCCAACCATCGTCTATTCAGTATCGTTGTGCCATGTCATTTTCCATGCAAGTTTATTTTCAACCTACCCTTGTCTATGCAGTTTCGTGGTGTTATATCTTCCTCCATGCAAAAATTTATTTTCACAGCTAACTATCGTCTATGTAGTATCGTGCCATGTCATTCTTCATGCAAAAGTTTATTTCCAAACCTTCATCGTCTGTGCAGTGTCGAGCTTCTATGTCATCTGCCATTCATATATGCATTATCAGTTCACATTTTCCTTGAATTAATGTTTGATTGTCGCCATGCGTCTAACACCGCTACAGTTCAAATAAACTTGCATTTATAGTTGCAAGAGTATAATGCGGCTAGTTATGACCAGTAACAAGATCAAGACTGCAGGAGAATGCAAGTAACATATATCACCATTATTTATTATCTTCATTATAGAATCTATATCTGCCTAAAATATGTTAAACATTTGTTTATGTTAAATTATATTAACTGCAGTTGTACATTATATACTTGTCTGATAAGCTGCAATTAATTCAATTAAAACTATGTGTCCTTCAAAAATCATTTTGCCTCTTAGCGTCAAATGATAATCATCTTGATATGATTAGTGAAATTCTTTTGCCGTTGTATGGTCGGAGTCTCAGAATTGATAGTTAATATTTTAAATAATTATTTTAGTAATAAAATTTTAGTTATCGGTAAGGCTTTGCTGCTGCTGCTGCTGTTATTCACAACACACCAAAACATTTTGTTGTGAGTGCCGTATTTTAGTAAAGAAAATGGGTGTGTTCTCCAAATTTTTGCTGCAAAGCATATGTTACTATAACGCCTAATGCAAACCTTGTTACTGTGATAGTTCGGTTGCTAGTATTCATAAACTTTCTTGTTGTTGTTGCTGTAGTGTTAACAGTTAGGATAGGATATAATTTACTAGCCATTAGTCTGCCATGTTTTCAGCGCATTTTGTACATGCATTACCGATCGATCGCTATCTGAAGTAGGAGTTGAAATGCAAGCAAAATGTTGCATTGATGATATAACATTAAAATTGCAACCAATACCTATGTTTTTCAAAGCTTTCTTAGTTTAACTAAAGTTTTGGTCGTGCGCATGCCGTACAATACTATTCGTACAACCGTAGACTTTACTAGAAAATTATACCAGCATCTGAGAGATAATGCTAAGGGGTGTTCCTTCGGCATTAAGACTGTCAAGCTGTTTTGTGTACGATGTTCATAACTTTTTGCTTGCTGTAACTATTTCACGATATACTACTCTGCTACGTATATCGTTATTATTGTGTATCCAAATTTTATAATATACGCGTATCCTGTGTCGTTATCGCCAGTTTTGGTTATATTTTATATTTAAAACATGTGACCTTTGATTTTTATCTTTTGGATACGACATGGGCCACTAATTTTAAGTAACCTAGTTATTGCAAAAGTTTTGGGCTAAATTCATATATTGTTATATTTCGACAGCTGATAAGAAATTGAAAGATGAGCACACTGGCTGAGGATACTACCTGGTCAACATATCGTGGCTTGTAAATAAGCTCATTAGATTTTTTGAAATCCAGTTATCTTTCAATGAAAATTCAAGCAACTCAAGCATCCACAAATTCATGTTTCCGTATATTGCGACTATCATGGCTCAAATACGGTTGCTGAAAATACAAATTTAAGTTATTTTTAGTAGTAAAGATTGTTTCTCAAATGGTAACTAAGTGTAGCAGCTTTAGCGGTTATGCATGCGCAGTTACGAACATTGGAATAATAACCGCTAAGCAATAGGTTGACTGCAGTATCCTCGATTAATCCTAACATTACTCCATTTAATGAAAAACGGAAAACTATTGATTATGATTACCGGGGATCATTTACTTGATAAAGCTGACCGAGGCGCTAGTCCTGATACATTATAACGCAATTCGTTAAATGCCCAAAGAATATGCAACAAACTATTCGACCTTGACGAACTCTTGACAACCGAAGAAGATGGTGTGATTACTATTGCAGAAACATGGTTAAATGACAAGTATCCCCGCAACGCATTGCTAACGGCAAATGGACTTATATTGAGTTATCCGCAACATGAAGCCTACTAGGTAAAGGTGGCGGTGTGATGATTTTGATACATCGAAATATTAAGTTCACCCAAATGACTAAAAGAGTGAGCATACGACTTAATTTCCCAATGCGTATGTATTGATTTAACTTATTTTTGACAAAGCCTGGGTTAATTTGCATGTACTGTTCTCCTAATCCCGCTCGCTGTATCCAAGGTATGGTGAAAGACAATCAATCACATTCGTGATGTTTCCCCGCTATCAACGGTAAAGTAGGAGACCCCAACTTGCCTGAAATAATATTGCCCACCTTTGTCATACCCGGGCAATTATATTTACGAATGTTTTATGACTGGTATTCGTCAATTAGGGCTACGACAATTGGTAATTTTTCCTACACTTTGTAGCAACATTTTGGACTTAGTATTCACCACTTTAATCCTAAACGTTCCAACCGTATCTCTGACTAACATTCGCTTAGTTCCTATCACTTATCTATAATATTTACTCTTAGTGGTAACTTTTATCATAATGAAAATTATTATATAGTACTTGATTTTAAAAACTAAACATAGATAATAGTATTAAAAAGTATTTATCTTCTATTGATTGGCAAATTTCTTGTACAGTTTATTTTCGATAGAAGATAAAATGGAAATGCTTTCATAAGATTTCCCATGAAGCGTGTTTACTATTTGTACCCCACAAAGCTTATAAAATGAACACATCTAAGCGAAAATATCCCTCATATATTAATAAGCTCTTGAGAAAGAAGGCTATAATGTTGGAAAATATGATACAGATCTGGAGAAATTTTTACAAATACAAAGCTCATAGTGAGTTATGTTCCCGAGACCTCTTAGTATACCGTCGTAATCAAAAACACAAAATACTAAATTCTGGCAATTGCAACAAAATGTTTAAGTACATCAACAACTGTTGCTTTGTAAAAATGGTGTTAATGCTCAAAGAAACAAAACTAACGTTTCTTGTAACGGATGATAAACACGGTCAGACATATTGGCACAATCATTTTCACATGTATCAACAACAGATGATGGTCTTGCACTCCTGAAGTTAATCCTTATGGCAAGGTGGGTTCACCTGTCGTGTAGTTCCTTTTTGCTAGCTATTGTTAACCAAATTTATGGGTAAACTTAAAGGCAAACAGTTGTTCTTGATATGGCTTTATTTCTCAAGCAATTGAAAAGACGCGTCAGGCTTATCGACTTTCACATATTTTTGAACAATCGTTTATCAACGACGTTTGGACCTGATATGTGGTTGCAGGCTGATGTCGTTGCAATTTACAAAAAGAGATTCTTTCTTCTGACCCATTAAATTATCGCCCGGTATCTCTATTATGTAACTGCTGTAAAATTATGGAGTCAATCATAAACTACGAATTGATCTAACATATTTCATCAAATCGATGTCCCTTGTAAACAGCAACATTGGTCTTTTGCTAAACGTTGAACATGTACTCAACTTTTAGAATGTGTAAAATGATTGGTGTATTTCGATTGATCCTGGTAACTCTGTTGATGTAGCGTACATCGATTTTGCCAAAGGCGTTTGACATCGGATATCATAGGAAACTTATAAATAAGCTATCGACCTTCGGAATAACAAATAGATTAAACACTTGGTTAGAATCATTGTTTACGAATAGGAGATTTAGAGTAAAATTAATATATAACTTTTTCTCAAACTTTTATCCTTTACTTCTGGCGTTCCCCAGGGAGCATTATGGGGCTGACTCTTTTTTTATTGTACAGTAATGATATCAAGTAATGCTATAGATAATGTTACCTGTAAATTTTTTTTGGAGATGATGTCAAGCTATATGTCCAATGTTCACCAACTTCGATGAGTTAGTGCTAATTATTTTTAAAAAACACTTTAAACAGCGTTCAAGATTCGGGGCAAGTAAACAGCAGTTACCAATTTCTGTTCCAAAATGTAATGATTTACATCCTAAAAAATATAGCACAACTAATCTAATTTACATATTAAATGATAACGACAATCTCGATTGTTAAGCAACGTAAAGATCTTGGTGTTCAAATTCACAGCTCGTTGAAAAGTAGCGTTCACTGCAAGCAAGTTTCGACTAAGGCATATAAAATCATCGAATATTTTATTCCGATGTTTCATGACGACAAACTTAGACGTTCTGCTATGGGTATATATTACGTACGTCCGACCGCTTCCCAAATATGCTTCTCAAGAATGGTCAACTTGCTACTTAGGCGACATTGAAATATTGGAAGCGAGGTTAACCAACAATACTTCACTCGCTGGCTTTCTAAGAGGCTCAGATGGGAAGAAACGTCATATCCCTGAGCGACTCGACAAGTTAAAAACTGCAACCACTCGAATTAAGGCGCCTACATAACGACCTAGTAACTGTTTATAAAATTATTTCCAGAAAAACATAGATGCATGTGAAAACTTTTTCGCTTTTTTCGCGTATTGTACCTTACCGAAAATTTTGAAAAAGCTCTTAAAAAAAAAATTCAAAACGAACATTATGAAACATTACTTCACCGTCCGTGTTATCGATGCATGGAACTCACTGCCTGAGTTCATTGACAACCAACCGCTCGCTGATTAATGCCCCAAACTGCAAATCATTCAAATTTTTATTAAAAAATCTAAATATTGACCACTTTTTGCGGCATAATAGAAACCTTTAACACCGGATATGAAACAACCCCCAAAATGATTTTGCCTCCCCTTTGTTGCCCCCCCCCCCCTCTATTATATTTCCAACTTCTCTTGATTTAGAAATCAGTTGTTAGTGGAGCAAGCCCTTATTGATTTTGTTTATTTTATGATTGTCGGGTATCGCTTGTATGTCGCCCAAATGACAGTGTCACTTTTCACATGATGGGTTAAAGGCATGCAAGTTGATGATATTAATTTTGTTTAATAAACATTTTTGTTGTTGTTGTTGTTGTAGCATAAAATATTGCCTTATTTATAATACATGACGATCTTAACAGATAAGTGAATAGTTTTGAAAATTATAGTTTGATATACCCTAGCAATCGAATAAGCGCATTGCCACGGAGTTAGAACACACAGTTCAAAATTATTATAATTATTAATGCTCATTCTTTAAACAACAAATAAAAAAACTTAATTTATCGAAAACTAATCCGAAACTGAAAGAAATTTTTCCATAAATTATGAAAGAAAAATCGGCGCCGTGCATCATAATTCATCATACATGTCGGCGGTCGGTCATGCCAAAGGGGTAGAGGACCCCACGGAGGGGGGGCTCGCCGCCATCCCAGGGGTAACCCCCCTGGCCGGCCAAATTTTCCTAGGGGGGTTAGTCGTGAGGACCTTTTTTATGGTCCTCGCAGCCACATTTTTCGCGTATGAGTGCAGTTTTTGCAGAAAAATAGTTCCCTTTCGTAAGAACAGTTAAACAAAGCATATCTGTGTGTATGTAATAATTTGTATTGTAATTGTAAATTATTTAAGCAATCACTGATCTCTCAACTAGGAAATCTCTCAAATTCAGAAACAAATGAAATGACAACTAAGTAAAAATTGAGCAATTTCATGTGGTATGGGTCTGTGGCATAAGAAAGCTCGCCCGTGGCTTTTGTCTGCTGAGCTATCGGGTGCGACTCCTATTGCGATGGAGTGTTCAAGTGCTATTTCAGTGCTGAGTTCGTGGTTAATCCACCGTGGACCATAGCAGACATTCAATGTCTAAAATCTAGTTAGTGTTAGTATATAAATAAGTATAATTCGATCAACTTTTACTTCAGGGAATGACGTCGTCAACAGAAAAGCTTTCCACAAATTTACGGCCGTACATGCACCTTTAGCAACAAGCAGTGGCAATTTGCGCAAGGTTTTGCACTAAGGTCCTACTGCGAAACTCGTCAAGGAGCCGCCAAGCCCCCTTTGCGGGGGGGTGCTGCGCACCCCAGCCCCAGGGGGGTTACCCCCTGGCTTTTCGGCCTCGCGGGGGGGGGGGCCGGACCACAGGGAGTTACCCCCCTACCCCCCCTGGAGGCATGTATGTATCCAGTATGTGTTACGTTAATAAACTTTCTGTTTATGTAAAACTTTTGTTTAACACAGAAATTGCAGGTTTTTTAACAAGTTTCCCATATATAATAACAGAAGCGATTGTAATAAAGAAATTGGTTTTATTATTACAGAAACAACAGCGCTGACATGGGTCAGTTATTTAGTTACTCGAATGGTCTTAAATTTATACACAGCTAAACTGAACGTAAATCGTTTTGATTAAGTCGAATTTTATTAACACTTATCCAGAATATAATTCTGTTTTGAGTGTGTTTAGCTATACTATACAGCCAAGAGGTAGTGAATGATTCAACTTTAAAAGTCCAATAATCTATGAACAATCTGAAGTAGCTAACTGAACGAAGTAGAGGGACAATTACGTATTGCTTTTCAAGATTGTTCATCAGATTATTGGACTTTTAAAGTTGAATCATTCACTCTCCTCTTGGCTGTATAGTATACACCTGAACACCGCTTTCAAAACAAAGAAGACTTTGTGTTTCTGGATCAGTGTTAATAAAATTCGACTTAATCAAAACAAGTGTTACGTTAGTTGCGATATTTTAGCTGTGTAGAAAAAATTTAAGACCATTCGAGTAACTAAATAACTGACCCATGTCAGCACTATTAAACTGTTGTGTAATAATGAAACCAATTACTTTATTACAAATCACTTCTGTGTTCTATATATGGGAAACTTGTTAAAAAACCTGCAATTTCTGTGTTAAACAAAAGTTTTAAGTAAACAGAAAGTTTATTAACGTAACACATACTGGATGGATGGCAATCAGCGGAAGGAAAGTGTGTTGGCTAATGATTAACAAGGTTATAATTATCCGGAAATAGATCACTTCGTTTCTCATTGGCCGTAGCCTTATTTCAAAACTATCTGATTTGTTTTCAAAACGTTATAGTGTAATATATATGGAAGCGTGCTTGGACCAATATTGTTTCTGTTGTATAAAGATAAATTATATCTTAATGTCTTACAATGTCTACCAACTATTTTTCAACAAAGATAGCCATACATGCTGGCAGAGGGGGTTAGGGGGCTAACCCCCCTGGGGTCCGGACCCCCCCCCCCCGAGGCCGAAAAGCCAGGGGGGTACCCCACCTGGGGTTGGGGTGCGCAGCACCACCCCCCCCCCGAAGAAGGGGGGCTTGGCGGCTCCTCGACGAGTTTCGAAGTAGGACCTTAGTGCAAAGCCTTGCGCCAATTGCCCCTGCATATCGCTAAAGGTGCATGTACGGCCGTAAATTTGTGGAAAGCTTTTTTGATGACGTCATTCCCTGAAGTAAAAGTTAATCGAATTATACTTATTTATATACTAACACTAACTAGATATTTAGACATTGAATGTCTGCTATGGTCCACGGTGGATTAACCACGAACTCAGCACTAAAATAGCACTGGAACACCCCATCGCCGTAGGAGTCGCACCCGATAGCTCAGCACATTTTATATACATTATATAATCTATAATATTAAAATATATACTGTGATGTGTTCATGTATGGGTATGATAGGTGTTTCTGTGTGTATTTTGGTGTTAATGAATTTGTTTATGTAGAAGAAAAAACCTCATTATTATTCCCAGAATATGAGCTCCAAAAATTAGGTAACGAATTAATGCTTCGAAAAGGGTTTGTAGTTTAATAATTTTTCTGCAAAAACTGCACTCATACGCGAAAATGTGGCTGCGAGGACCAAAAAAAGTCCTCACAACTTACCTCCCTAGGAAAATTTGGCCGGCCAGGAGAGAGTTACCCCCCTGGGATAGCCGCGACCCCCCCTCCTTGTGGGGGACCTCTACCGCCCCCTGGCATGACCGACCGCCGACATGTATGATGATAGCATATAAATAAGCATTACAGCGCCGATTTTTCTTTCATAATTTATGGAAAAAATTTCTTTCAGTTTCGGGATTCGTTTGATAATAAGTTTTTTTATTTGTTGTTTGAAGAATGAGCATAATCATATATAATAATTTTGAACTGTGTGTCTAACTCCGTGGCAATGCATGTATTGGGTGCTCAGGTATATCAAACTATAATTTTCAAAACTATTCACTTATCTGTTAAGATCGTCATGTATTATAAATAAGGCAATATTTTATGCTATACTTGTAACAACAACAACAACAACAAAAATGTTTATTAAACAAAATTAAGGACATCAACTTGCATGCCTTTAACCCATCTTGTGAAAAGTAACGCTGTCAGTTTGGGCTACATACAAGCGATACCCGACAATCATAAAATAAACAAAAAATCAATAAGGGCTTGCTCCACTAACAACTGATTTCTAAATCAAGAGAAGTTAGAAATATAATACAATATATACATTACAACACAGATATGGCAAAGTCATTTGGGGGTTATTTCATATACACTGTTAAAGGTTTCTATTATGCCGCAAAAAGTGGTCAATATTTACTTTTTTTAATAAAAATTTGAATGATTTGCAGTTTGGGGCATTAATCAGCGGTTGGTTGTCAATGAACTCAGGCAGTGAGTTCCATGCATCGATAACACGGACGGTGAAGTAATGTTTCATAATGTTCGTTTTGAATTTTTTTTTTAAGAGCTTTTCAAAATTTTCAAGAGTGTGCAATACGCCAGAAAAAGCGAAAAAGTTTTCACATGCATCTATGTTTCTGGAAATAATTTTATAAACCATTACTAGGTCGTGGTGTAGGCGCCTTAATTCGAGTGGTTCCAGTTTTAACTTGTCAAGTCGCTGGGGATATGACGTTTCTTCCCATCTGAGCCTACTAAAAAGCCGGCGAGTAAAATATCGTTGACCTCGCTCCAATATATCAATGTCGCCTAAGTAACAAGGTGACCATACTTGAGAAGCATATTCAAGAAGCGGTCGGACGTACGTAATATATACCCGTAGCAAAACATCTAAATTTGTCGTCATGAAACATCGGAATAAAATATTGATGATTTTATATGCCTTAGTCGAAACTTGCTTGCAGTGAACGCTACTTTTCAACGAGCTGTGAATTTGAACGCCGAGATCTTTACGTTGCTTAACAATGGGGATTACATTATCATTTAATATGTAATTAGATTGAGTTGCTATATTTCCCAGATGTAATACATTACATTTTGGAACAGAAATTGGTAACTGCTGTTTACTTGCCCAATCTTGAACGCTGTTTAAAGCGTTTTGTAAAAACAATGAGGACGAGTAATTCGAAGTTGGTGAACATTGAACATATAGATTGACATCATCTCCAAAAATTTTACAGGTAACATTATCTATAGATTTATTGATATCATTAATGTACAATAGAAAAAGAGTGGGCCCCAGTACGCTCTCTTGGGGAACGCCAGAAGTAACAGGATAAAAGTTAGAGAAACAGTTATATATTTAATTTTACTCTAAATCTCCTATTCGTAAGGAATGATTCTATCCAAGATCTTAATCTATTTGTTATTCCGAAAGTCGATAGCTTATTTATAAGTTTCCTATGAGAAACCGCGTCAAACGCCTTTGCAAAATCGATGTACACTACATCAACAGAGTTACCAGAATCAATCGAAATACACCAATCATTTACACATTCTAAAAGTTGAGTACATGTTGAACGTTTAGCTAAAAACCATATGTTGCTGTTTAGAAAGTAATCGATTTGATGAAATATGTTGAATCAATTCGTAGTTTATGATTGACTCCATAATTTTACAGCAGTTACATAATAGAGATACCGGGCGATAATTTAATGGGTCAGAAGAAGATCTCTTTTTGTAAATTGCAACGACATCAGCCTGCAACCACATATCAGGTCCGACGTCGTTAATAAACGATTGTTCAAAAATATGTGAAAGTCGATAACATAACACATCTTTTAGTTGCTTAAGAAAATAACCATCTGGGGAGTGACTGTTTGCCTTTGAGTTTACCCATGAACTTGTTAACAATAGCTGGCGAAAAGAAACCCACGACAGGTCAACACCTTCCATAAGGATTAACTTCAGGAGTGCGACCATCATCTGTTGTTAATACATGTGAAAATGATTGTGCCAATATGTCTGACCGTATTTTATCATCCGTTACGAAAACGTTAGTTTTGTTTCTTAGAGCATTAACACCATTTTTACAAAGCAACGGTTGTTGACGTACTTAAACATTTTGTTGCGATTGCCAGAATTTAGTATTTTGTGTTCTTGATTACGACGGTATACTAAGAGAGCTTTAGAACATAACTCACTATGAGCTTTGTATATGTAAAAATTGCCAGATATCTTGCATATTTTCCAACGCTTGGCCTTCTTACTCAAGAGCTTATTAATATATGAGGGATATTTTCGCTTAGATGTGTTCATTTTATAAGCTTTGTGGGGTACAAATAGTAAACACGCTTCGTGTAAAATCTTATGAAAGCATTTCCATTTATCTTCTATCGAAAATAAACTGTACAAGAAATTTTCCCAATCAATAGAAGATAAATACTTTTTAATACTATCTATGTTTGCATTTTTAAAATCAAGTACTATATCATAATTTCCGTTATGTCGATAAAAGTTACCACTAAGAGTAAATATTATAGATAAGTGATCAGAACTAGCAAAATATTCATCAGAGGATACGGTTGGAACGTTTAGGATTAAAGTGGTGAATACTAAGTCCAAAATGTTGCTACAAAGTGTAGGAAAAATTACCAATTGTCGTAGCCCTGATTGACAAATACCAGTCATAAAACATTCGTAAATATAATTGCCCGGGTATGACAGAGATGTCCAATCTATTTCAGGCAAGTTGAAGTCTCCTACTACAGTTGATGGCCACAAAACATCACAAATGTCATTAATATATTTCACCATACCTTCGATACAGCCAGCGTTATTAGGAGAACGGTACATACAAATTAACCCAGGCTTTGTCGGAATAAGTAAATCAATACATACGCATTCAAAATTGGTGGTATGCTCACTCATCACTTCGGTGAACTTAATATTTCGATGTATCAAAATCATCACACCGCCACCTTTCTAGTCAGCTTTATATTGCGAATAACACGATATAGTCCATTTGCATTTAGCAATGAGTCCGGGATACTGTCATTTAACCATGTTTCTGCAATAGTAATCACACCATATTCTTCGGTTGTCAAGAGTTCGTCAAGGTCGAATAGTTTGTTGCATATACTTCGGGCATTTAACAATTTACAGTTTATAATGTTATCAGGACTAGCGCCTCGGTCAGCTTTCTGAGTCGATGAAATTACCCCATCAGTCAGGTTAAATTAACAAATAGTTTTCCGTTTTTTTCATTAAATGAGTAAATGTAGGGTTGGTAGAGGATACTGCAGTCAACCTATTGCTTAGCGGTTATTATTCCAATGTTTGGCTAACTCCGCATGCATAACCGCTAAAGCTGCTACACTTAGTTACCGTTGAGAAACAATTTACTACTAAAAATAAGCTTAAATTTGTATATTTCAGCAACCGTATTTGAGCCATGATAGTCGCAATATACGGAAACATGAATTTGTGAATGCTTGAATAGCTAAAACTCGCAGTGAAACGTTGGATTTCAAAAAATCTAATGCGGTTTTCGACCACCAGATATGTTGACCAGGTAGTATCATTAGCAAGTGTGTCATCTCTCAATTACTTATCAGCTGTCGAAATATAACAATATATGAATTTAGCCCAAAACTTTTGCAATAACTAGGTTACTTAAAATTAGTGGCCCATGTCATATCCAAAAGATAAAAATCAAAGGTCACATGTTTTAAATATAAATAGTACCCCAAACTCGGCGATAACGACACAGGATACGCGTATATTATAAAATTTGGATACACAATAATAACGATATACGTAGCAGAGTAGTATATACGTGAAATAGTTACAGCAAGCAGGAAAAAGTTAGATGAACATCGTACACAAAACAGCTTGACAGTCTTAACGCCGAAGGAACACCCCTTAGCATTATCTCTCAGATGCTGGTATAATTTTCTAATAAAGTTATGGTTGTACGAATAGTATTGTACGGCATGCGCACGACCAAAACTTTAGTTAAACTCAAGAAAGCTTTGAAAAACATAGGTATTTAATTGCAATTTTGCAATGTTATATCATAGAATGCAACATTTTGCTTGCATTTCAACTCCTACTCAGATAGCGATCGATCGGTAATGCACTAGCAAAATGCGCTGGAAAACATGGCAGACTAATGGCTAGTAAATTATATCCATATCCTAACTGTTAACACTACAGCAACAACAACAAGAAAGTTTATGAATACTAGCAACCGAACTATCACAGTAACAAGGTTTGCATTAGGCGTTATAGTAACATATGCTTTGCAGCAAAAATTTGGAGAACACACCCATTTTCTTTACTAAAATACGGCACTCACAACAAAATGTTTTGGTGTGTTGTGAATAACAGCAGCAGCAGCAGCAAAGCCTTAC
This sequence comes from Trileptium ribeirensis, assembly GCA_030248225.1. Lineage (NCBI taxonomy): Eukaryota > Metazoa > Nematoda > Enoplea > Enoplida > Thoracostomopsidae > Trileptium > Trileptium ribeirensis. The sequence continues at coordinate 31,942 of JASANE010017478.1, forward strand.
CGATAACTAAAATTTTATTACTAAAATAATTATTTAAAATATTAACTATCAATTCTGAGACTCCGACCATACAACGGCAAAAGAATTTCACTAGAATTATTATCAGACTATCATCATTTGACGCTAAGAGGCAAAATGATTTTTGAAGGACACATAGTTTTAATTGAATTAATTGCAGCTTATCAGACAAGTATATAATGTACAACTGCAGTTAATATAATTTAACATAAACAAATGTTTAACATATTTTAGGCAGATATAGATTCTATAATGAAGATAATAAATAATGGTGATATATGTTACTTGCATTCTCCTGCAGTCTTGATCTTGTTACTGGTCATAACTAGCCGCATTATACTCTTGCAACTATAAATGCAAGTTTATTTAAAATATAGCAGTGTTAGGACTTATGGCGACAATCAAACATTGATTCAAGGAAAATGATTAACTGATAATGCATATATCAATGGCAGATGACATAGAAGCTCGAGCACTGCACAGACGATGAAGGTTTCGAAATAAACATTTGCATGAAGAGATGACATGGCACGAATTACTACATCAGAGCAATAGTTAGCTGTGAATCAATGAATTTTTGCATGGAAGAAGATGTTACAACACCACAGGGAACTGCACAGTCAAGGGTAGGTTGAAAATAAACTTGCATGGAAAAATGACAGTGGCACAACGATTACTGAATGAGACAATCGTTGGCTGTGAAAATACGTTTTGAATCTACGTATGATATCCAACATCACTGAATTTTCATAAACAATGGTCGGTTGGAAAACAAACTTTTGCGCAGAGGAAAACAGGATAACGATACTACACAGCCGGTGGTCGGTGGAAACTAGACATTTCAACTGGATGAGGCAGGTTCTAAAGACCGCAGTAGGGTCGGGTTGGGTCCAGGCGGGTGGAGTCAAATTTGGGTACAGTGGTACAGGGTACACCCAAAATTTAGTCGCATATCATGTTCTATCTAAGTGCAGTATTTTTGAACAACTCAAACGTATACCTTGATAAAGCCCAATTAATCCAATGAGAACACTTACATAATACATGTGTTATAAGTGTAAGTACAGCGCAAAATGTACTGCAACACGAAAACATATTTTTAAACATCTTTTACTGCTTTCACACTACCGTTGATTAAACAAAATAATAATGGACGAACATATATATTTAAAGTATTAACAGTTGAAATTCTAGAAATTTCATTTAATAAAATTTAAATCAGAAAGGAAGTAAACGCTACTTACATCTGATTATAGGTTTCTGTCATATTTCAAAAAATGGTTTAAGTCTACCTTATAGATCGCGCGGCTGAATTTGTGGCTATCTTGTGCCTCTAAATCCACACATTATTATAACACATCTTTGATGGCCAAAACCTCTGCCTGCAAAATAGTACTTAGACTGCGAAAGGGAAGAATTCCCTAATTTCTGTCTGTTATACAAATGCCTGCACTACAACGCCTGTTACCACATCAATGGTCGGACCATCTGTGTAGCACAGCAAATTCCGAGTGATATTTATCGTATTAATTTGCCTATACATGTAATTGCAATTCAACCGTGAGCA
>JASANE010017479.1:0-15579 GCA_030248225.1 Trileptium ribeirensis
CAAATGTCAGTTAAATTTTGATAGTTTTGCAGCGAAGTCGACTTGTAGTTGCGTACATACAAAGATCAAAAGGATGGATAGGTTTAGGGCCTAGCTAAGGTCTCAATGGTCCCCGGGCGAGGGTACCCTCCTGGTGAATGTTTTCCAAAGGACACGCTGCCCCGGGCGCTTTCCGGGGTACCGTCCGATGGTCTGTTCCCCCTTGGAATGCTCTAGAAGGCGACAGCCTAGCCAGTGATATGCGATATTTCTTTTCGAGTGTCAGATAAATGAAAACACGGCACATCTGCCTGCGGAAAAATTGTATTTTCGACGCACTATATAGATAACTTGATAGGAATTGTTTTAAATTTTTGAAGTAATAGCGATGTCCGATGTAAATTATGATTAGAATGTCTGGAGGTTCGGCTCGATGCACGTTCGAATAATAAAGCATTAATTAGACGAGCAGACGACCAAATCGATCTAAATTCAAAGTATTGAACTCCAACTTTCTACACAGATGGTTGACTGAGTGAATACTACGAGTTTCGTAGGATAACCGACTATTAACATCGGAGGCGAGTATCGTCTGAGCAAATATTTTTGCTGAAAGCCGACGGAATGAATTATCGTAATTAACGACAGATGATGTTGCGTCTTCTAGAATGTTTGAAATGTGATAGTTGTTCCGACGTCGCTCTATGAAGTCGTCTAACCGGCTTTGGGATGAATGACCCGAACTTTCATAGTTGATTTCGTAGTAATATTAACGTGTACTTTCCCACATGTTACGATTTAACCTCTGCCCCAGACAGTGTTTTGCCTTGGGAACAATGGGTAAAATCAAGAAGAAATTTCAACTTCGACCCAAATCTGCAGGTGCAGATTCCTTTGAGTCATGCCGGGACTTTTGTAACGAGGTCTCAGCATACAGATAGGAGCGATGGGAAATTTCAATTTACAAGTATTGCATGGTGCCATGGTCGTAATTGCTTGGTATATAATTTGTGCCTTACTAACTTTTGTCGCTTGATTATGCCTATGTCATACTTTATTTTCCATATGCATTTGCATTTTTTGTTTTGTTTATATAATATTGTCTATTAATTTAAGCGGATGTGTGCGAAGGACCTTTCGTCTTAGCCTCAATGGAAATATAGCTCGGGGACAAATTATAATAGGGATGGTCGAGATTTTAATAGGGACGGAACTTTTCTGAAAATACTAGGATATATTCGGAATTCGGCCGGTCGTCCCATTCCCCTTTGAAACTTCAAAATTATGACCGTCCGGAAGTATGAGGCCACCGATTGCTAGAGTTAAACCATTGGCTCGATAATTATTGCGACTAGAAATATAAACTTCACCTAGGATAAACAATATATGTAGCCCTGGTCAAGGAAACAACAGGAAATAACAAGCTGAGAAATAACAAAATCAAATCTATGGGTACGGTTGTTTCCAAACGATGGGGTGTTGGCCTCGTTTGTCAGCCCGTATCCGTCCAATGGTTGACCTTTCGCGAAAATCCCGGAGTATTTTAGTAGAGAATTTCAGGGCCTTTCCAACGAGTCCGCAGTGATAATTAGTCGACCACTACGGTACAGTTTTAATAACGTGGTCTGGCAGCCGTTCAATGTCGGCCTGTTCAAAATAACTGGTACTATTAGTGTAATTCTAAGGCCAAGGTTAAGGTAATTATATAATCGCATGGTGCACTAGCCGTTCGGTAGTGTGTTGTGTCAGGGCTTTAATAAAGTAACAGATAACATAAGTTTTAACTACTATCGCTCAAGAATAACCCTTAAACATTAGTTGTTATAACTTAGGGTTAAGGACTAGGTCAAATACTAGGTAGCTTTAACTTAACCTAAGGCCTAAAGTAATAAATAAGGATCGTCCCGAATACTAGCATCAGTGGCCAAGGTGTGTGCGAGTAGTCAGGCTGTACAGTAGCGAAGAGTCAGAATGTGCAAGAGACTCCGGTGGAGTGTAAGCGTGAGCTGAAAGCAATCAGTACTAAAGAAGAGTACTGCGTTTTTAGTAAGAGTGAGCAACTAATTGCTATTGAAATCGTAATGAAACCAGCGTGTGCTAAAAGATACGGTACTAAAAATAGTGCCGCGAGTGATCTACGGTGATAGTAGTGCCTTAATATTTTATCACGTTACAACAAACATTCTTTATACCTATCTGTTGCCGAATTATCTGGGACTCGAGCAATAGAGCCGAGCAAGGATCACACCGCAACGCGAAATATAGTGCACTAGAATCGCTCTCGAAAGAAAAACGCGCGCCACACTAGCGTCCAAAGGCATTCCACTGGCCACATCTTGAACCGCACAATCCCGTCCCCGTTTTAATTCTGATAACCGACATAACGAAAAAGCCCGAGTCCACCCTCATCCCTCTAAAAAGCATAAAATATAACATGGTTATTTTTATAACCATGTTATATTTTATGCTTTTTAGAGGGATGGGGGTGGACTCGGGCTTTTCCTTATTGGATTCGAAAACAGAAAACAACGGACATCAATATGATTAGAACTCCTACAGGAGGTCACCGCTTTTCACGAGATCTAGATTAAGACTGATTTTGAAAAAGAAAAATGAATCGAATCAGGATTTAACTCACAAATTAAGAAGAAAATATGCCAAATGCAGAGAAACAGCAGTTTCTTACGCTAAGTTTGGCTGTATTCAGTAATGGTTCGGAATAACCAGATCGTTACATAGTCGCATATATTATTTATTCACATCTGACTTCGACGTACTTGTCCTTTTCTTTCTTGCCCTCCCTGGACGAACCCACTCTATTCACGCCTATTTGTGCTAACTTATAATACCGAGGCCCTCATGTCTGATGAGTGTCTCCAGTCGAATTTGTGATCTTTTATTCTTGTGAACAAGACCTCCCTCGACGGAAGCGACCATCTTGTCAAACGGCAAAATGACGCGATCGCGCTTCATTGTACCCTTTGATATACCTGATGATAGCAGCTGGAACTTTCGTTTTTGTGTCAGTAGTGACCAAAACCGCTCGATCACCGGCATTGTAACCATTCCCCCTAGTTACCGCAGCTGAGTATACCGGAGTTCTACACATCATTAGGTAGCCCACCCATTGAGAACGAGCCTAAGCGGGTCTTGATCCGCTGAAGTTATACGCCGTTATGCGAGTTGCCCCTCCCCGTTTTGCGGTTATCTTGCAAAATACATACTACAGAAAGCGACACAAAATTTCTTTCTGTTTTGTACCATCTCTGTACCTGACCCCTGGTCCTAAATGTACATATGTACATATGTACAAATGCTATAGTATTTTACTAACTTACTCTTGGCGAACACAACCATATACGGCGGGCCCCCGTTCGACTTTCCGCTAGCCCGCTATGATCAGCTAAAGTGTCCCCAGTCCAGGCTATGACAAATAGCGGGCATGAAATAATTGACATTTTATTCTCAACTAAAAAGCGGGCAAGTCGCACCTCATTATATTTACCTAGCCTAAACATCTCTAAATATACCCGGCGCGTCTCCATCCTCCCACCCGTTGACCAGGGATAACCGATTAAAGCGCCACCACCGTCGTCAACACTTTTATAGTTGCCATTTCAGTACTTTCCGGAATTTTGCCCGCGGGACCGGGGTATCGACAAATCTCCCTTGGATGGCGAGTCCAACGACGCCGAGCGGGCGTCGGTCTGCCCACCTGTTAGTGCAGGAAATCTCGCCAAAGTCCCGTACACTAACACACGTGAATACGTGCGAGCAGGTCAGCCCCCAGTATTGCGTTCACCCAACTTGTGTTTGGCATCATGCGACCCCGTTTTTCGTCATGGGAACAAATTTCTCCCCAGCCCACCTAAACTGCCCTGGATCCCGTTATCCCACACCTTTCCCATGCCATTTCCTCTCGCTCTTTCTTTCTTTCTTTCGGTGTTTTCTTTTCTCGCGCTCTCTATCTGATCTTCTTGGTCGTTGTTTGTCTCGCTTGTTTCGTCGTTTGTTTTACTTTTATCACGACCTTTAGGTCAAAGTGTTATCTTCTCCTCTTGAGCTGCTGCCTGTGACCTTTTGGTCTTCGTTTCGACCACCCTGTCACTTCCTCTCTTATCTCTTTTAGTGTAGCCGCCATTTCCTCGATGAAAATGAAAAGTCTTAATACGTAAAATTAGTTAATATATATAAGATAGACAGATATACCAACATAAAATTACATACTTATATACCTCTAATAAAAAATGTCAGCTAAATTTCGATAGTTTTGCGGCAAAGTCCACTTGTAGTTGCGTACATATATAGATCAAACGGTGGGACCAGCTATGCTCTCAATGGTCTCCGGGAAAGGGTGCCCTCCCGGTGGGTGGTTCCCAAAGGGACACCCTGCCCCGGGAATTTTCCGGGGCCCGTCAGATAGTCTGTTCCCCCCTTGGGACGCTCTAGAAGACGACAGCCTAGCCTGTGATATGCGATATTTTCTTTAGTGTCAGATATGTGAGTAACACGGCACATCTGCCGGCGGAAAAATTGTATTTTCGACGCACTATACAGATAACTTGGTGGGCATTGTTTTAAATTTTTGAAGTAATAGTGATGTCCGATGTAAATTAGGATTAGAATGTCTGGAGGGTCGGCTCGATGCACGGTTCGAATAATAAAGCACTAATTTGACGAGCAGACGACGACCAAATCGATCTAAATGCAAAGTATTGAACTCCAACTTTCTAGACAGATGGTCTACTGAGTGAATACTACGAGTTTCAAATGATAACCGACTATTAACGTCGGAGGCGAATATCGTCTGAGCAAATATTTTTGCTGAAAGCCGACAGAATGAAATTTCGTAATTGACGACAGATGATGTTGCGTCTTCTAGGATGTTTGAAATGTGATAGTTGTTCCGACGTCGCTCTATGAAGTCGTGTAGCCGGATTTGGGATGAATGACCGGAACTTTCATAGTTGATTTCATAGTAATATTAACGTCTACTTTCCCACGTGTTGCGATTTAACCTCTGCCCCATACAGTGTTTTGCCTTGGGAACAATGGGTAAAATCAAAAAGAAATTTCATCTTCGACCCAAATCTGCAGGTGCAGGTTCCTTTGAGTCATGCCGTTACCGGTTTACGGTAGGGCGAAAACGACGGTAAACAAACGAAATTTCTGATTGGATCCGAAGTTTGGAGCGCAGAATCAGATTAAAATACAGAACCGATTGCAATTGGCGGACAAAAAGTTCACATAGAAAAAATAGAACAAAAATTTCGAGGGCGGAGGTACCGCCCTCAGAATGGAAATCAGTCTGACTTCGGCAGCGAGTTCGGTCAACTTTACTGATCGGCTCCGTTCTTCGTTATTGTTTATTTATCTCGTAAATTTCTCACTTGAGCTTTGTAACCCCACCCGTTGTGGGTTTGATGTTTTTGCTGATTAATGAATCTCGAGAGAAGTTCAGGAGAGCCTGAGGCTAAATTTCTCCGCGGAATCAATAGCACGAATAGACGCGTTAGTAATACCGCCAAACTTCGTAATTGATCGTAGCCCATTGCTGGATTCCGGGCGAGCCGACTTTCTGTCCGTCTTGTGGCAAACCTACGTGGCTTTTGCCCTCTCCGATTTGCTACACATAGCGTCGTCTGGAATATAAATTATGTCAACGAGTTCCGATTCAGGTGATTAGTCGAAGTCATTCTGGTCCCCCGCGGTCTTAGGTAGATCTTAAACGTATTTTTTGGGATGCTATAGATCCATAATTTTTACATGATGTTTCAGTTGAGGTAGGATTGAAAAAAATTTTCCTAAGATGACCGCGGTTAAAATTTGCACAGAACTGTCACGACATTAGTTCAACGTAGGGTCGACTTTCTGGTTTGTGGCGTGGAACTGTTTTGAAATTTTGTAGTATAATGGAACGTTGGGCGCTCGTGCCGATCGCGAAATCGAACAGACGTGAGTTATGGGGCTGAAAACTTGTTGTGGACGCTGCGAGTTAAATAAATTTGGGAGCGCGAAAACAATGAACAAGTTCTTAGGACTTGGGTTACTTGAATTTAGGTAATATCATCGAGGGAAAATGTGTCTTTGCTTTGCTTTGTTTCATCTCTCTTGTATTTGACTTGGCTCTCGGCGTTGATTTTGGCTTTCATGATTGTATGCTATATTTAATCATGTATGTGTAGCGATGGCGTTGTGGCCTAAGGCAGGGTGCAGGTGTAAGAACTAGCGTGTTCGTCTGGTCCAAACGCGCAAGTCTTCCACCGTACAGACAATGCTAGCCGCTAAACAAATGGTACTGCCTGATCAGCCGCAATGTCCGAATTTACAAACGTCGCGGCCGGTTATACAATGTAAAGCATGATTACGAGCAATAGCTTTATTAAAACACCACCACGAAAAATGAAGAAAACTGAATAAAACCAACATTCTAGAAAGTTCTGCAATTTATATATCGTACGAGAACCTGAAACACACTCTGCTGTGACATTTAATACTCCATATTTTACAAAGAAAAGAACACCATGACATTTAAGCAACATGCAACAACTAATTAGACAAAATAACAAGATATTAAGCAATTTGCAATATTATTAAAATAATATATTATTAATTATGCTAATAATATTGGTAATAATAATAATAATATATGGCGGTTCTGGGCTGTTGGCATAAACGACAGCCTCTGAACCCAAGATTCTGAGCCTTACATTACCCTCCGTTCTGCTAAGTGCGGCCAAATAAGTAGGAATTTTACATTACATAACGACGGCCGGTCTATAGCGGTAAGTTGTGAGTGAATATGTTTATGCGTTCATTGTATTGGGGTGACAATGTTTTGGCTATAGAGCGTATATTGTTAGCGCCGTAACGAAATTAGTCTTTGTATGTTGATCGTTGTTCTGGCCATGATTAAGCAGGTGTTACTCCAATAATTGCAATCTACTTGTGTGGAGTGTCCATAAATTATGTTGGTGGTTGGATCCAAATATCCGCGTCGCGTTGTGTTGTATGACTCGTAGTGAAGTGGTATATTGTTTGTGCAAGTTTCGTTCATTGGCAAAAAATTATTTTCGTTTTGCTGTAATTCTTGGCACGGCCATACCTCGACAATGTTTTCACTCGTTGCAGCAAAGATATTGTGTTGTATTAAAGTGCGCATCGCAACTGGAGGATTTCCCATGATAAAAGCTTCTCGTTTCTGACACAGCATCCATTAAGTTACACGTAGTAGCTATCGCTTGTTGGAATAAATAAGTGTTCGTAAGGAGTAATCGTGTATGGAGCTCTAGACCTTGTAAGCTTGCGCCTAAAGGTCTGTGGTGACTGCTTTTCACGCAACTATTGATCATGGCTAGTGTGTGGGTTCTCGACTTGTTATCGCCACTTCATGCAAATGAAGATATTCATAAAAAATTTATTCAAAACACTAAGGCTCTAGCCAGCTGTGAAACCCGCTATTTAAGCTAACGATCTCGGTGGTAGAGAAGGATTTGGATCTTCGTCCTCTCACCATGATCGTGTTGTTATTTGTGATTTTCATTGCCTGCGTCCGGCCTGCGATGTAGAAAAGTTATTTCGGTTGACTGTTGATTTTGATCAAGCTTGTACTTTTGTGATTATCTTACTTCGTTTCCTCGGTGTTCTCGTTTTTAATAAATCTTGGTTAATTCCTGTTTCATGTTGCGACCCCACAGGGGTGAACAGGACGTGACCAACAGTTTCGCGAAGATATCTCGATCGATACGATCCTACAAGCGCTCGATTTTACCAACGAGTGTCGACGTACCCGCCTTCCCCGCGAATGGTGTGTTGGCGAATCGGTGCGATACTTCGTTTGGGTTTCAAACGACGACTCACGAAACGCCAAGCAACATGCCTTCGAACGTTGTTGTTGGTCGCTGGCGACGTCGAGTCTAATCCGGGCCCCGTTGTGGAATGGCGGACCATTCGAAAGACCGAGATGGAACAAGTGCTGGGTCAGTTATATGACGACGACAAGTCGGCCACAATGCCGACGTTGAAGAAGGACATGGTGGCGATCCTCGAACGGTGCAATCAGAATGCAGTGGCAGCCATCACGCAACGCCTGTTTTCGCAGTCCCGAATTTCCGGTTCAAACGGTGTTGGTTCTGACGACACGACATCCGTCAAACTGCCTCAATTTTTCGACACCGATGCGAAGTTGTGGTTCGAACAAATTGGAGAAATGTTGCACGGTTGCAGCAATCAATCAAAGAAGATCAGTCTTTTGCGAGCTTTGCCGTCGCACGTATTATTGGAAAGCGGGGCCAACGTTACCGATTCGTACAATGCAATCAAATCCATCGTTTTGGCTCATCTCATGGATAGCGACGAACGACGACTGCGTCAGATGCTTCAAGATCAAAAACTTGGCGATCGACGACCATCCGTGGCGCTTCGTCATCTGTAGCGATTGCCACCCAACAGCGACAATCTCGTGCGACTCTGTTTCCGCGAAATTTTGCCCGAGCATGTACGAATGGTTTTGGCTTCGCTTGACGAAGTTCCTTTGGACAATTTGGCACCCACCGCGGATAAGATGATGGATCAATCGACCAGCAATTCGACATGCAACTCCGTTCGTAATCAACCTTCAAGGGATGTCGAAGAGTTGACGACGATGATACACAAGTTAGCCCGCGACGTTGATGAACTGAAACGAGGCCGCTTTCGATCCGACAGGGACAATAACCGCGATTGGCGCTCACGTCCGCGCAGTATTTCCCAACGACGATATGTTCGCAACAATTCCCTCTATTTTTTCACCAGCGTTTTGGTGCAAAAGCGAGAAACTGTCGAGGTGATTGCACGTGGTCACTCGACAATGGTTCTCAGTCAAACGACCCGGGAAACTACTCGACTCCCGCGGTACAGCGGCAGCCCCGGGAGTGAACGCCATCCGAATAGCCGCGCCTTCGGTGGGTTCGTTTTTGATCGATACTGGGAGCAACAGTAGTATTGTACCGAAGTCTTTCTGCAACAAGGGCAAGCAAACGTTTAACAACAAGCTTTATGCTGCGAATAATACTGCTGTGCGCACATTCGGACACAAAATGTTGGACTTCAATCTCGATGGTTTCGATCGTACATTTCGATGGCGATTCATCATTGGAGACGTTGGTGAACCTATTTTGGGATTCGATTTCCTGCAACGACACAAAATGCTGATTGATTGCGATCGTAACAAGCTAATTTACGCAGATCCCACAGACGCACGTGTTCAGAAAGTCAAAACAGCTGCCGACAAAAACAACACTGCCCGTAAACTTGAGTCATTAGCAGAGTGTTTCGAGGATGTCTTTCTTGCCCCTGGGACAACGGAGCTAGTTCGTCACTGTATCCAGCATCACATCACCACAAAAGATCGCCGTATTTTGCTAGACCTCGACGATTGTTCGGTACGAATCTTCAAACGGCAGTACAACCTAATTCTGAGTTGGAACTACAAGGCATTGTGGTTCGCGGCGAATCTCCTTGGGAAACACCGCTCCACATCGTCACGAAGTCAGATGGCGAGCTACGACCTTGTTGTGACTACCGCGAGCTGAACAAGCAGACAGTTCCTGACCGGTATCCGATGCCGAACATCAATGATATCACAAATGCTCTCAGTAGCTGCAAGATTTTCAGCAAACTGGATATGTGTGAAAGCATTGCATCAAATTCCAGTAGCAGAGGACGACGTTCAGAAAACGGCCATCACGACGCCGTTGGAGCTATTCCTGTACAAGCGAATGCCCTTCGGCCTGCGTAACGCATCCGAAACCTTCCAGCGATCATCAATGGACTCTGTACTGCAGGACTTCCCATTTGCGAAGGCTTATATCGATGATATCATCGTGGCCAGCGCTGATGAAGCTGAACACGACCTGCATTTGGAAATGGTTTTCGATAGGCTCAGCGAGAATGGAATGAAGCTTAAACCTGCTAAATGCGTTTACTACCAATCCGAAGTTCAATTCGTGGGCATGTTAATTTCTGCAAGTGACATTCGACCTCTTCCGCAGAATGTCGAGGCAATCAAGTTATTTTCGGCCCCGACAACCGCGAGGATGCTACGTCGATTCCTGGGTCTCTGTGGATTCTATCATCGATTTGTGCCGAGGTATTCTTAAATCGCCGCGCCGTTGACTGATCTGACGAAAAACAAATCCAACGGTGACAACCCGCTACAGTGGTCCGTTGAACACCACGGAGCCTTTGAAGAACTCAAAGCTTGTGTGGCGAATGCTATTACGCTCGCCTTTCCTCGCGCCGATTATAAACTTTCACTAACTACCGACGCGTCATCGCTGGCAGCAGGTGCAGTGCTTCAACAACGAATCGGCGACGTTATTGAGCCACTTGCTTTCTTTTCTTGGAAGTTCTCATGCAACGAACAGAAAAAGTAAGCCTTCGATCGAGAGCTGCTTGCTATTTATTTGGTCCACCGTAACTTTTCAGGGCTGTTAGTACATCAGTTTACTATCTATACAGATCATAAACCGTTGATCAACTCGTTCAATAAGAAGAATCCGACGCCACAACAAAGCCGCTGGCTTTCCTTTATCACTGAGTTCCATGTAAACATTGAGTATATTGCTGGCTCTCATAATATCGTGGCTGACACTTTGTCACGGTGCGATGGCCCCCAACCTTATCTGCAAACCAATTGTCCCATTCAAGATGAAAAATGTAGCACTGACACCTCAGTCTCCAGCACAAAACGAATCGCATGTCCTGAGACCAAGCAATTGTGCATATCAGCGATAGTTTCTTTGTCGTCAATTGAAGCAATGGCAAAAGACCAATGTTCCGATCAAGCGTTGCAGTCGTTTTTCGCCAATACAACACTGCCATGCAAAGGCACAGCTTTTTATATTATAAAAAGGGGCGCGACGTCATGTCTCAAAAACTGGGGTTGAGCAAAGGCACAGCTAGATGATTTCCTTCCCATAAATCTGCTGGCTTAAATACAAAGTGCTGTTTTTCACTATATTATAAAAGGGGCGCAGATGTCATGTCTCAAAAGCTGGGGTTGAGCAAAGGGACAGCTTTTTATATTATAAAAAGGGGCGCAGACGTCATGTCTCAAAAACTGGGGTTGAGTAAAGGCACAGCTTTTTATATTATAAAAGGGGCGCAGACGTCATGTCTTAAAAACTGGGGTTGAGCAAAGGCACAGCTTTTTATATTATAAAAGGGAGCAGATGTCATGTCTCAAAAGCTGGGGTTGAGCAAAGGCACAGCTTTATATATTATAAAAAGGGGCGAAGACGTCATGTCTTAAAAACTGGTGTTAAGCAAAGGCACAGCTTTTTATATTATAAAAAGGGGCGCGACGTCATGTCTCAAAAACTGGGGTTGAGCAAAGGCACAGCTTTATATTATAAAAAGGGAGCCGACGTCATATCTCAAAAGCTGATGTTGAGCAAAGGCACAGCTTTTTATATTATAAAAGGGGCGCGACGTCATGTCTCAAAAACTGGGGTTGAGCAAATGCACAGCTTTTTATATTATAAAAAGGGGCGCAAACGTAACGTCTCAAAAACTGGAGTCTTCACTACGTAAGATTAGTTTTCATATCAGTTAGACTATAATAGCTAAAATATGGAGTGTCATGATAAATGCCTGCACTAAAGAGGGGTTGTGGTGTCAGACGCACTGGCTAAAAAGTGTCCGCCTCATCTGCACCATTGATTATAACTCGTGATTCGTAAAAAACAAATCTGAGAAAGTGCTCAAGCACACATGCCTTAAACTTTAGCACAAAGACACCTCGATCGGCTAAATGCAACTACCGTGAAAAGTGGACTTTATGCTATTTGACAAAATAAAAAGAAACAAAAGAACTGATTAGATACTGAAACATAGCTACGTAATAAAACAGCCATGTATTAACTGCCACACGATATAATTCAGAGAGGGATGGAAATTCGTTTCGGCCGTCGGCGTCACACATTAACTGATAAAGACAAATAGTCAAATGTATATAAAAAGCACAACTTGGGGACTATATGTTTGCGACAAAATACTATTGTGGGTTATAATTTCCTTCCCATAAAGCTGCTGGCTTAAATACAAAGTGCTGTTTTTCACTAATTTAGTACCCTACATCCCAATGGTAGTTGTTGGGAATAACTATTTTGAGTTAGAAACTGTTGGACTTGCTTCAGTCCTGATCGTCTAAGCTTACACGCGATTAGCATATTATTATACTATGGTTTATTCCAGTACATGAAAAGTCATATGGGTCCGCAGAGGGTTACCTCCTAAAGATGGCACTCTCTAAGCCCTATATACTCACTTCGGTCCACAATCTCCATTCGTACGCCTAGTCCGAAAATTAACAATTGGGAGCATAATTATAAAACTAACAGAAAAAAATAGTGGATAACTAATAAAAATTATGTGTAATATTCAGGAAAATGGGTACGATTATGATGAAAAATTGAGATAAATTGGCAAAATTATTAGTTACCCTCTCCGCAATTCTCCCGCGCTATGCACCCCCTGTTTCCATCACATTCATCTACCTTTCTAAGCAGTCGTATCCGTATCTTGGTCGCCTATGCTTTACATACTACAGAGTATATAGTCTTGCAAAAACGGTGTTAACAAATCTCCCCGCTCTAAGAACACAGCTACCTAGTGTTGTCAAAAAGGTACAGCGTGTATAAAATGTTTGTAGTATATCGTTTGTATTCAGCTTTGTTTTACCTCATCTCTATAATCGCTTACACATCGGATCATACCTAGCTTTCATAAATTATTATTAAAATGATTGCTGTTTGAATTGGTTGTTTGATGGTGTGTCACTGAGAGTAACTTTAACATGGTACGGAGTAGCGCATTTTAATAATATATATGTTGTCTCACACGAGGAACTAATGACTATCGAACGGACAACATTTAATATTAAAATCTCATCGAGAAAGTATTCGATAATTGTAACATTTTTATTGGAAAATATGCAGTTGTCTTCGAAACCCAAACCAATGCTATCTGAAACCAACTAGCCTACTTTATTTCACACGTTTGCTAGTAGTGTATACACGAATAGTAGGATGCATCAAAACTGACAACAAAACAGGAAGGCAAGGCTGGACTTACTATACCTATGATACGTCGTTTTGAGAAAGTTACTCATTTCATAGATGTCATAGTGATACGATGTGGCAATGTCTGTGGAATCATTCAGGGACATCGTAAAGGGAGGCAGGAGGGGCAGGTACCCTTCCCCACTTCCCCCAGAAACAAAACAGGGGAGACGGGCACGTCCTTCTTTCTGTCTTTTTCCACGCTCCAAGTCATAACGCACATTCGTCAATTTTAGCCATATTTTTACCAATTTTTATTAATTTACCCAAATATTTCCGCCCGCCTTCGGCGGGGAGATAGCATAGGGAAGTAACTATGACTTCACAAGGTGGTTCAGACTGTTAGGGTAACGTCGCTTACCCCTTATTAGCACCTATGCTCAAGATGAGTTTTATGATATTGCCCCTGTTATGTGTTTACCTTAGCTTGCCACCTTTATCGTAGTCTGCACCCCAGACATGTCTTATCATACCTTGCCAGCAGACTCCAAATCGTTCCCCAGTGCCTGCAATACTTTATAGTCAGGCTAAATCAATTTACTTTACAACGATTTAGAACAGACAAACTTTTTTAAAAAGTGTATAATAATATTTCCGTGGTATATACGTTAATATACGGAACGGTCGAAAACACTGAAATAGTAAGCCCATCATTAAATTAAGCAATTTGTGAGCAATTACCAGTTTCCTGATCAGTCATACATATTCTGCGTATCCTGTACTGATATTATAAGTTTTGATGTGCAGGACCATGCCAGGCTCTTTGAACAACATCAAATGTATATCTGTATGCAAATAGGTACTCCTTACATCAGAGCCATATTCCAGTTTAAGAAAATACCTGGCTGTGAGCCGAAAAAGACTTTATGAAGCAAATGTACTTTATGTATGAAATTCTAACCTAGTAATAACTTTGTCATTATGGTTAGAGAATTTTTTGACTTAACTTTTTGATAGCGGATTCTTCGCCAGCAATCTCTCGCTGCCCAGGCTTCAGGACAAAGTCGTGATACGCTTTCGCAGCCCACCTTCCCACCGCCCAACCTACCACTCAAATGGAAGCTCGCTGGCATTCAGTGAGGCTGACTGCCTCTGCCCAGCACGGGCATTAGTAGCGTCCTAAAGATATCGTAATTTGCACTTTTGCAGGGCCTAGTAAAGGGACCCTCCTTTTGGGTCTACAACGCACACTAAAGGGAACTGCCTAGTAGCTTCTACAGTGCCCAGTAAAGGAAACAGCCTAGTTTGTTCAGTTGGACGCGGTTGGACTTACCGGTAACAACGAAACCCACGAATCACACCAGTCGGCACACGAATCACGGTGACCCGCCAAACATGGCGACCCACATGACTCACGAACGACCCGCTCACCCACCCTCTATTTCTGGTCGCACAACAAAATATTTTACACCATGGGTGGTTATTCTTGCAAGTGGAGCATTGATCGATAATCGAGGTTGTGCTACTTTCCGAAACCTGCGGGTACCCGTACCCGAGGGCTCAACATTCGAGCCCGTACCCGACCTGGCCCGTGGGTAGCCGCGGGTACTCGCACCCGCGCACAGCTCTGGTCTGAGGCCCAGATACACACATAAACAAGCTATATTTACCCTCCCCGTAACCGCTTCGAAGCGGCACCTCAAGCTATATAAACCCACTGAGGTTTCAACTTCTCTCCGCGCGTCCACGGAGCCCTAACAATTTTGTTAATATTGACGAAAATTGGGAATGTGCGGAGAAAATTGGCACAAATTTGCAGAAATTAGAGAAAATTTCAGCAAAAACTGACGAAAATTTCCGGCAGACATGATGAATAGTTACAAAAAAGTTTAGCAAAATTACTAAAAATTACGAGTTTCTATAAATTTCAAAAATTTATTCCTTTACTTACCCCCTGTGTGCATCTCTCCGTCCCGCCAGAATAATCTACTCACTGTCAGCAGACGGACCTTGGACACCTGGATACCTATAGTATAAAACTAAGCGCCTCGAATTTGCATAAGCAACAGTATTTCAAACTAACTGAAAAAATTAAACACTATTATGAAGAGGTGAACATGGTGCCAATTCGTCCTAGAAGGTGCTACCGAATACATTTTAACATAAACAACATAAAACTAATCAATGCAATAAATCAAAACTGTACTGCATTATAGTTTTACATTTTTCAGCATAAACAATTCGCAGTAATTACAGTCATGTTTACCGTATTTATATTTCAAATATCCGATGCTTGTTTTATTACGAACGAACCAAAAACGAAAGCTTCCTTCTGTGCATATGTATATTTTTGCTAAAGCTGGTATTTGAGTTTTCCATTTCATTTAATATCGGATTTCGATAACAACACTGCCGCCACGAATAAAGCACAATCTAAAATCAGTCATGAGACATTAATTAAATTGTTGTTGTTGTTTGTTGTAGTTGAGGATATAAGCTATATAGAGCTTTCGTGGTTTTACATTTTGTGCTTATTGCGTTTATATCATGTATTATA
>JASANE010017481.1:0-19188 GCA_030248225.1 Trileptium ribeirensis
AATCTAGAATTTTTGGAAAGGAAAAGCTGTGATTTGTCCGGAAGCGGGAAAATTGAGAATTTTAGGGAAGGAAAAGTCGAGAATTGTCGGTAAAAAGGAATTGTCGTGAAACGACAAAATGGGGAAGTTTTGGGTAGGAAAAATCGGGAATTTTCGGGAAACAGGAAAATCAGGGGATTTTTGACAACAGAAAATTCGAGAATTTTTGTGAAGGAAAACTTGGGAATTTTGGAAATGGGAAAATCGGGTATCATTGAGAATGAAAAGTCGGGAATTTTAGGGATTTTTCGACAACATGAAATCCTGGAATTTCCAGGAACCAAAATAATCATCCCAAAAATTCACTAGTTTTAAGAGATTAAACAATTTTATGTGTGTCTACTTATATAAGAAAGCCATATACATAACATATATGCTGCTGTTATCAACAACAGTGGCGGCCCTAATTACATTGCAAGGCTGACTCTCAGTGCGCAGATTTAGGGCGTGACCACATTGCGTTCGATCCGACACAGCATTCACAATTTTTTCGGACCGAATCGGATGAAATAGTATAAAAAATACATATACATACACACACATGCGCTAGGTACAGATTTAGTCCTGTGGGATCGGACCGGATGCGATGTGAACTCAATTCGGATCGGTTGGGATCAGATGCAATGTGAACACGGCCTAATTTCTAGACTGTGCTTATTGAAACCGAAGGGCATGAAATTGCATAAGATATACCAGATCAAGTGCTTTGTCGAGGTTAGTTGTAGTATAATGTGGCACTACTAAACTTTTGAATTTTTTACGACAGTAAACTCCGTAACCTAAGCCCTTATGCAAATTCCAACTACCGTGAAAATAGGACTTTCTTTATATATATACACGATTTAAAAACAATAAAAATATAGCAACAAGCTTGATTGCAAATCCTGAAGCCTAGCTATGTAATTAACGTATATTAACCGCCACAAGATATAATTCATAAACGAATCGAGGAAACTGGTTTGGACCTTCGGCGTCGCATCTTTACCTTGATAGCGGCCAAAAAATTACTAGAGGACTATGTTTTTGCTACGAAATACTACAATACAAAATAAGTCTATATGTTCTCTTATAAACTATACCGCTGTGGAATTGATTAAGGAAGCGTATTTGTATTTTCTCGAATTTTGTGCTCTAAATACCCAACGATAGTTGGGATTAGTCCGTATAGGTATTCAGTATCGACAGCAAAATTAAGCATGCTTACATAAAAACATATGCTTAAGTCATGCGACCCTATCGAATTTGACGAACGGATCACGCAGAACTACCTCAACTATCGGAGAAAGACGCCGCAATCGTTTAAATATGTAGTGTTTTGTACATCTTTTTTTCATTTTTCCCCCAAAATATTTATTTTCGATTTCAGAAATCAACGAGTACGCTGAACAGATTGGGATCGATCCGAAAACCGAACCGGAGTTGCTTTGGATCGCCCGTCAAGGTGTGTCAGCGCCACTGCCATCGGACTGGAAACCAGTGTAAGTAAAAATAAACGTCAAGTGGTGGTATCGCAGCGCTGTCAAGCTGTGACATTGTTTTCACACGTTTTCGGTGACATCTATACGTTGCAGTGCTTATAGCACTTATGTATATTAGTATCAGGATTATATAAAATGGGAAATCGATTTACTGCAAAAACGTCAGCAAACCCAGTATGACACCGAATGAGGTGGTAGGCCTATAATAAGGTGCTATCGCTGGTCATCGTTTATATAAGCAGTTATACGCGATACAACTAGTGTATATATAAATAGACGCAAGAAAATCACTGAATGGTGAAGGGTGCCATATATGTTCATATATAATGGGACAGCGCAATTAATACTACGCGGCCAAGCCAGGAAAGTATCAGGGATTTCCAATGCTTCACTGGAAATAGTGACTGAGCGCTCTAATCTACCTCAAAACCAGACCACGTTGCCTTAGATCTTGAAGAAGCGCTTACCTAAACGCCTCAAGAGAGACAGAGATGCGGAACGGCTAGCTACATCATATATTTGAAATTAATCAAAGTCCTCTAATTCAATGCGCATCAACTGGCGGTCCGTTATGCATAGATGATAAAGTGGCAAATATTCAAATGTACTACATACCGCAAGAAGAGTATGAGGCCAAGCTAATGTATAAAAGCTTCTGTATGATGGTATAAATAAATACCTACCCGAATTTAGCGAAGATAGTATAAAATTGTCAGCCAATGTAACCTTTAGGGGCGAAAGTGAAATACATGCTATGCCGTTCTCGATATACTAAACCTAAGCCTTGGTTTTAGCCTAAGCTAAGGTCCTTATATGAGCCACGTACTAAGCCTAAGGCTAAGTTGGGGGTGCCGCTCAATGCGCTGTTTCTTTTTCTAACGTTATAACGTCCGGCCCTAATAATCATAAATGAATTTATGCTTCTGTTTATATTTTACATCATTTGCAGGGAATCGTCGTCAGGCGAATTGTACTTTTTCAATTTTAAAACCGGTGAAAGTTCATGGGAACATCCAAGCGATAATAACTTTCGCGAACAAGTACGTCAGGAACGCGAACGACTTCAGCACAAATCGTCGGATCACCACGAAACGGCGCAGTTACTGCTAAGAAATGCCACACAAGATGGCGGCGGAATAAAATTGGTTTGCCTATTTTAACCGTTTAAACTTTTAATCTATGCGGTAGAATGACAATCCTGTACTGCTCTGTGATTTTTTGAGCGTACATATTCGAAATACCATTACTTTCGAAATACTTTAGATTTTTTTCGTTTTGGCACATTTGTTAAGAAAAATATTTTCGGTAGTGGTCAAAGGATAGCATGCAAATGTCGGCTTTAGAGATCGGAAGTTATATCGTTAGAAAAAAGAACAGCTTTGTACCGAAGTTCGGGTTCCGGTAGCACCCCACATCTAAGCCTTGGAATGATGCTGTATTTTCATTTCAAATGTATATATGTTCTCAACAGATTATTCAATACAATTCCGCGGAGTCCAAAATATTACATTATGACATTTAACTATGCGCACAGATCAGAATTTTTCAACGTTATACAAATTCCCTAACGTACGTTGGGCCTTTAGTGCACTAAATTTGAAAGAATACTTAATTTTTGTACCAGATCCACAATCTTATAGAAAAGAAGTATAATCCGTTATTCTATTTTGCTGAAAAGATGTGGGGAACTAGATTTGACTTTTATTATTTTCGCTATATCCAAGCTGAAGTTTGTGACGCCGACAATCCAAACTAATCTCTGCTCGTATCTGCATTATAATCTTTTGGGGACTAGTGTAATTTATAATTAGCTAGGAATAATATTCTGTTTTTGATTTTGCTTGAAATTCTTTTTGGTTTTCAGTTATCATTAAAGTCCATCAACTTTTAGGGTAGTTGGGAATTCGCCGACCAACGCGCTTAATATATATACAACATATAGCTTATTGCATTGCAATGAGTTGTTAAGCAGAATTAAAGTCCATCAACTTTTAATATTAATACAATGAATTTAAGCGATCCATCGCAGCATCAAATCAGATCTTATAGTTCCAGTGAATTATTAGTTCATGTCTTTTCGATCTTTAAATTGGTTTCGAAATGATTTTCTGCAACGGTTGGGCGAATTTCGGCAGCAGTCAGATAATACTACATCTACGTTTAGTTTTGTTGCAAACAGAAACAGATACCGACATTATATTTAGTAGCGGCACGAGTTTTACTAGGTTTCATACGAGTTGTGTTTAACAACATTAGAGCTGAATATTAAGAAGCCAGTGTTGCTTTGAAAACAACGGCGTGCTTACAATGTCTAAATGATTAATTTTTCGGTATTCGTTTTCGGTTTTAAGAAAACGAACGTTTTAGATGACAAACGAGAGCTATCAGGTTTTGGTCTGAGTTTTGAAAACAGGGCATAAAAGTTTCAAAAGTAAAAATTAAACTTCACCAGTATTTTGCTCCCAAAAATTATATTAAATCTTCCGGATTTCTGGTTATTTGTTTCGGGTTTCTCAAAATACTATTCATATTTTCGATTGTCGAATGTGGCGGAAACTACCTTTTTATATTGAACTTTTTTGAAAGTCGAACGTTTTGGAGTAAGCATATAACGATTTCTCAGAGCCATCTGTGAAAATGACTGTTCCATGAAACCGTGTTCAAAAATTACACTTTGAAACATATTTCGTGCTTACTATATTGTCACAAAATTTTCTCCTACAAAATTTTTTTTAGTGTAATTGGTTGTCTTTGCTGCTGGTGTTTATAGAACATGCTTTAATTTTTTTCAGATTGAAAATACTGAAAAACAAAGCTTAGCAGGGATCAAGCTAGCCCCTATGACAACATTTAAACCAGTTAGTTGGATTTTTGCTAGATGTTTCGTTGCTACCGTTGGCTTTCAATGTTATTTCAAGACCCAAATTTGGCTGAGGAATCGCATGATACCACTCCATGTCAAGTACTTTATACTGGTATTTAGGCGAAGTAGTGAAATATATTAACTTAGAAATGATATTCCGATGTTGATCTCTGCATACTCCGCTGGTCGATCCGTGATATTTCAATACAGCCATGTTTACTGATCCCAATGGGATGACAGCAAACATTGTAGTGAAATATATTAACTTAGAAATGATATTCCGATGTTGATCTCTGCATACTCCGCTGGTCGATCCGTGATATTTCAATACAGCCATGTTTACTGATCCCAATGGGATGACAGCAAACATTGTAGTGAAATATATTAACTTAGAAATGATATTCCGATGTTGATCTCTACATACTCCGCTGGTCGATCCGTGATATTTCAATACAGCCATGTTTACTGATCCCAATGGGATGACAGCAAACATTGTAGTGAAATATATTAACTTAGAAATGATATTCCGATGTTGATCTCTGCATACTGCGCTGGTCGATCCGTGATATTTCAATACAGCCATGTTTACTGATCCCAATGGGATGACAGCAAACATTGTAGTGAAATATAGTAACTTAGAAATGATATTCCGATGTTGATCTCTGCATACTCCGCTGGTCGATCCGTGATATTTCAATACAACCATGTTTACTGATCCCAATGGGATGACAGCAAACATTGTAGTGAAATATATTAACTTAGAAATGATATTCCGATGTTGATCTCTGCATACTCCGCTGGTCGATCCGTGATATTTCAATACAGCCATGTTTACTGATCCCAATGGGATGACAGCAAACATTGTAGTGAAATATATTAACTTAGAAATGATATTCCGATGTTGATCTCTGCATACTCCGCTGGTCGATCCGTGATATTTCAATACAGCCATGTTTACTGATCCCAATGGGATGACAGCAAACATTGTAGTGAAATATATTAACTTAGAAATGATATTCCGATGTTGATCTCTACATACTCCGCTGGTCGATCCGTGATATTTCAATACAGCCATGTTTACTGATCCCAATGGGATGACAGCAAACATTGTAGTGAAATATATTAACTTAGAAATGATATTCCGATGTTGATCTCTGCATACTGCGCTGGTCGATCCGTGATATTTCAATACAGCCATGTTTACTGATCCCAATGGGATGACAGCAAACATTGTAGTGAAATATATTAACTTAGAAATGATATTCCGATGTTGATCTCTGCATACTCCGCTGGTCGATCCGTGATATTTCAATACAACCATGTTTACTGATCCCAATGGGATGACAGCAAACATTGTAGTGAAATATATTAACTTAGAAATGATATTCCGATGTTGATCTCTGCATACTCCGCTGGTCGATCCGTGATATTTCAATACAGCCATGTTTACTGATCCCAATGGGATGACAGCAAACATTGTAGTGAAATATATTAACTTAGAAATGATATTCCGATGTTGATCTCTGCATACTCCGCTGGTCGATCCGTGATATTTCAATACAGCCATGTTTACTGATCCCAATGCTATGACAGCAAACTTTGTAGCCACCCACACAAGTCACGTTTAAGATATTACTTTGGGAATAATATTTTAGGTAAGTATTAATAAGTTAGGCTAGGTTTTATTTCAGAATGTGTAATTTTCTGCATTCATAGTGGTTACTTATTAACAAGGACTTATGAGTTCGTGCACAGCGCTCTGGTGGAAGAATTTTTGTGAAAAATTCATGTGGAATTTGTTCCGCAAGATTATCATGTTACAAATGATAGCGCTAGTATTCATATTTGGTTTGTAAAATGGTGAACTTTAGTCTCCATTGCGCAACAAAAAACACTTAATCGGTTAGGGTAAGCTCGGCTTCTATGGACACTTTTGACTTAGATTTTACAACTGAGTTTACATGGCTTGTACGGACACGACACTGTGACAAGGTTGTATGGCCACCAACAGGGTTGAATGTGACACCTGGAAATATACGTATATTTCTTGTGATTAATTTGCTTAAACACATTCTTTCGGCAACAAATACACATATGTAAACACAGTAATATCACCCAATAAGTTTAATAAAGATTATTACCAATATAAAAATTATAGAAACACCATTATGAGGTGATTAGCAAGTATTATTCATGCATTATGACATATACGCAGGTTTGCCAATAGACGTGTAGTATTTTATTTGACAGGCGCAACGAACTCTAAATCTTAGTCCCGGTCTTCCTTTCAGTCGCCCAATAACGAAAAAGTGAACAGTTATAAAGTAAAAACCAAATTTTGGTTAGCTACAAATTCCTGGTTATGCCATGTCATAGTTCAAAACCTTAACGCTAACACTAAAGTATGCAGTTTTGTATTTTGCGAGAACTTAAAATAATGTTTGCTTTAAGCATTAAAAAATACTATCAGCATTACAAAATAGTCTATATAAATTATGCTACACGACACAAATTTGCTGTATATCCATAAGGCACTAGCCATATAGTGGACATATGAAAAATCTTTTTGCCACGAACCCGCACATTTTGAGCGCCCACTGGCCAAAGTCTTTACACGCATTCCACTCTTTTCAATCCGGGTAAACACCACTATAACTACTGCATTTTGGATAAGGAATGTTAGACGGTGTCACCCGCGAACCAGCCGCTGACGGTCTCTACCACTTGTGGACGGACCCCGATTATCTAACTCATGGTTATACTGTTCATAGTAGGTTTCCGTTGAAATACAGCTTCGTTGGACGCATTCTGTGTAGTACAAATTCAGCACGGCTGTTATGATTAAGCGGTGTGACGCCATCTTGGCAATCAAACGTAACGTTTTATGGAGGTTAACATATGCTTTATTCAAATTTTGTTGTATATCAAATGCTGCTGCAACAGCGTAAGCAGGAAGTAAAGAATTATGTCGTGGTATGACCTGAGTGTTCTTCATCAAATTCTTTCCGCCAGGCAGGCCATATTGCTTCCTCGATTCCGGTGCTCTGATATGTTGAGGAGTTGATGGGCTTTGTGTGACTAGAACTACTGGTTCAGAACACATTGTTCATTACATATTGTATCAGACTCCGCATCACGAGCTGGAGGCTTTGCCGGTGAGCCATCGGCTATTTTAAAGGCTGCATCCGGAATGGCGTTTAAGTCAAGTGGACATAATCCCGAAGCGCGGGACCCACTAGCAGCGCTCTCTCGCTTGGTTGTTTACATATAAGCGGGTGCAAAGATTTCTCCAAAATTAGCGATATCAATCGGTCAATCAATATTAACCATAAATTTTCGACATCGCATAGAGAATGATAACTTGAAGGGGCCAAAAACCGCAACATCCGTCGGCTGCAAGATATGCGATGTATGGCTTGTCATCCTGATTTGAAGAGCTGAAAAATCTCAGTTTTTAAGTAAAAGTTACCTTCTAATTACAGCCGTATTCGCCAATAATTTTAGACTCTCAACCAGATTACAGCAGGTAATTGTGTTAATCGAGGACATAACAGTTTTTCGCAAACTGTGACTTGTAAGCCAGGTCTTATTTGTAACTTGTCGGATCGGGTCTGGAAATCCAGACCAGGTGCGACCTATGCTATTAAAATGCCTACTTCTGTAAATTTAAATCTTGTCCATATAGCCTTTAACAGGGTTATATGGACACCAAATACGATTCGCAAACACGGTGTCCACAGAACCCTGTAGGTGTCCATACAACCCTAACATAATGTCCGTATAAACCGGATAGGTGTCCATACAATCAAAACTTTATTTTCGGCCATAACACAAGCTACATATAACACAGCCATTAACTGATATGTTGTTGCTAATCTACAGATCACAATGCACACAACAGTATAAAAATCGCATGAAAAACTTCAATGTAGACATACTTGTTGGTCTTCCAATATAGTCGATCAAAACATGAAAAATAAACAAAATTAAATAAACGTTTGATTGGCTCCATTTATTTAGTTTACGAGTAGATGCAAAGATCAAACAAAAAAATGAAATAAACGTGCGCACAATAAAAAAAGCTTTCGATTAATATGTGATAAGTATGAGTAATGGTAAGCTGGACTCAATTATGTGTCCATACCACCCTAAGTGTCCATACCATCCTAAGCGTCCATACCAGACGAGCTTTTATCCTAATGGGAATTGAATAGCGAGTGAAACGAGCGTAGCGATGTATTCTCACTAGCCAAAGTAGCAAAGTCCGTTTCTGGGTTGTTTGGGGTAATACACATAACCTCAACTATGCCTGGACCGATTGGCTCCTGCGATAGCTCATTCGAAAGCTTAATATCACTGTGCACTTTAGTTAGTCTGGAACACAGATTCCTAATCCTTCGGGTCGCAAAAGAAGCCTGAATGGGAGGGACTCTGGTTGGGTCAAAAAAGGGTCTGACCAAATATGATTTTTGGCTGTATCTTAGTAATCGGCGTACATATTTCCGCTAAATCAGGATTATTTTGTAGAGCAACTAAGGTTCTATAAAATTTTATACAAAGCTTTTGCACAGTATAACCCTTGGGTCCAGGATTACGTCCCAAAATGTTTTTTAAAAAGGGCCCAAGACAACCAAAACTACACGAAAATGGCTATACCTCCTGAACTGATCCAGCTATATGAATAGCTGAATGATAATGAGGTCACTGTGTAGCGGATTTCATCCTCTATATAGCTGCAGATAATACGCCGCTGTTGTCATTATTACGCTGCAGGCTTGGGTTAAAAAGTGTTTTTGATGGGTGTAAAAGGCCGAAAATACATAAAAATCGCTGTAGCTCCGTAACCGCTCTAACTATGTGAGTGTTTTTGGTCTCAGTTTGTAGCCAATAGCTATGTAATTGTAATGACGTGTCGTTGTTCTCATTTTTTACGCTGCAGGGTTGGGTCAAAATGGTTTATTGGAGAGGCCCAAACACGAAAACATCAATATCTTCTGAACCGTTTGAGCTATATGGATCATATTGGGGTTATTTTGGAGAGCAATTCATCATATATGTAGAAGCACAATGTAACTTCCTAAATACGCAATAAGTGTTTATATCTCATTAACTAGTAAAGCAATGTAAGCTGTGAGCGTCTCTGAAAATACATACATATTCAACACTCAGAATTCACAACCTTGGCCGCGAGGCAAGCTACTAGAAACTATCTAGTATACGTGTCTGTATAAAAATTTCAGTAATATCCATGCTAATGCTTTAAATCCAAATGCCATATTGTACATTAGCCTAGTATGATTAGCCTAGTCCTGGGGCGTCGAAAGCTATCCAAAATCGGAGAAGTTCGGCACAAAAGTGCAGGGGTGCCCGTCGTTTACGCGCACTTTGTTTATAATCCCATCAGTTTTTTGTCGCATTTGTCAAAAAAATTGGTAAGTGCCACCCACGCCTCTCTGCCCCCCTGCTTGCGATGTCCCTGAGCAAGGTATATATATTGTTAATAAAATATGACCAGCTTTTAACGGGCTGTTTCAATCATAATGGTTCAAAAATTGTCTATGAAACGACGATAAATTTTCAATTTTGTCTATGAGTATTCCACTACATACATATACATATACTCGTTATATACCTATACATATTTTAGTCTCCACAAAAATCAAACGTATCAGCTCGCTCAGTTGTGGCGTCGACTAAATCGAAATCGTCATGTTCTTCGAGAATAGCAAAACCAATTAAACCATCGAATAGTTCGCGACGTGAATCTGCTGCAAGTACCGCTACGTCGACAAGTATCGGAAGCAGTATTTTGGTGGCTGGCGGAAGCTCGGCGAACAACGATACCGGTCGTAAAAACATCAATTCCACGACGACACGACTGCAGGAAGACACCGTTTTAACTTCAAAGAAGCCCCCGCGTGGACTACAAAGGCCAAAAACGTCACGTGGGAAGAAAGCTACAACACTGCCGGGACTACGGCGTGACTCGCTAAGTTCTTTGGCATCGTCTGATAGAAGTAGCAGTGAAAATCGGACACTAGCTTACAACAAACCGACAAAAACAGAGGTAAACGCTGTGTTGCTGTGAAACATTAATTGCATGTGCTAATAATATCCTTTAATAATGCCGTCTTCGCCTGGTATCAGTTTAAAACTGACGGTCCGTAAATATGTATAGAGTTGATTCTAGCAGCAATGTTGGCGAGCTGGGCGGGTTAGGGTGCACCCTCGTGGGGATAGACCAGGGAGACCGGGAGGTCTGAATGCATAAGGGAGGCAGCCCCACTGAACCCCTCCTTCGGCATGTACGATCTATACATATGTAATTCAGGGGCATTTTATTTAGAAAAGCCCTAAATATTGAACTACGGAGCTGGTTTGGGCTTATTCCGTGCAAGAATTTGATGTTCGATTGTGAGCTTTGGCTTAGGTTTGCGTTTAGGCTAATACTCAGGGGTTTATAATTAGGCTTGGTGGAATAAAACTTTATGCGAACTGGAGGAAATCTAGACAAGCTACACTAAGGGGAAACTTAACATAATAACATTTTTTATACATAAATTCATGGATACTGGACGCTCGAAAGGCGAGGTCTAGTAGAGTAGCCGGTTCCTCGATGAGTGGCTTTGGGCCTCTGAGAGGCGGAATTAGCGGCTTGGCGGAGAGGGGAGGACTGGGATGAACGACCTGTCAGAGGGGAGAGGGTCGCCGAGGTTGAGCCCTGCCTCAGGGGAGATAACCCTGCCCAACCCCTTATAAGCATGTATGCATAAGCTAATTATGAACACTAACCAAAATTAAGTAACTAAGCAACATTATGCTAAAACGATTAAACTGACGCTCAACCTTACAAGTAAACTAATGTTTTATCGCAAATATACTATCACACAACGTCGAGGAATTTATATAGCAAGGTTATTGTCGCAGGTTTTTCAAAAATCTATATGCTTCCTTCATACGCTTTTTCAAAACTGCTTGGGCGTTTTAAAAATAATGGGCTTTAGGAAGTTTTGCTGTCATTGCGCATTGGAAATGTACCAAATAATATTGCGAAGGCAAAAAGTCTTCGCTTTGGATTCAGACTGACCAAACACGAGAAAACGCGTTCCTTTATATTTATAAAGGAGCTAGTCAGATTAAAGGGGCAAAAATTTTGCCCAAAGATTTTTTTCACTCCTACTAAAATTGCTACTGAGTTTGTGCAGTTATTCAAATCAATCGACCGATTCCGTTATTGTCACGACTGGCTTTACAGTTAATACCGTGGCTGACAGGTATCAGAAGACCCTAGAGTTAAGTAGAAATTGAAGAGTACAATTATACTTGTTTTTTTTGATTTCACTCATGCGAAAAATAGGCATATACTCAGTAGATGTAAAACAGAAAATTGTCGCATTAACTTTCATCTGGGCTCATATATCACTGTCAATCGAGCTATTCAGTTGTTGTCACGACCGGCTTTACAGTTAATACCGTGGCTGACAGCTATCAGAAGACCCGAGAGTTAAGTAGAAATTGAAGAGTACAATTATACTTGTTTTTTTTTTGATTTCACTCATGCGAAAAATAGGCATATACTCAGTAGATGTAAAACAGAAAATTGTCGCATTAACTTTCATCTGGGCTCGTATATCACTGTCAATCGACCTATTCAGTTGTTGTCACGACTGGCTTTACAGTTAATACCGTGGCTGACAGGTATCAGAAGACCCTAGAGTTAAGTAGAAATTGAAGAGTACAATTATACTTGTTTTTTTTTGATTTCACTCATGCGAAAAATAGGCATATACTCAGTAGATGTAAAACAGAAAATTGTCGCATTAACTTTCATCTGGGCTCATATATCACTGTCAATCGACCTATTCAGTTGTTGTCACGACCGGCTTTACAGTTAATACCGTGGCTGACAGCTATCAGAAGACCCGAGAGTTAAGTAGAAATTGAAGAGTACAATTATACTTGTTTTTTTTTTTGATTTCACTCATGCGAAAAATAGGCATATACTCAGTAGATGTAAAACAGAAAATTGTCGCATTAACTTTCATCTGGGCTCATATCTCACTGTGTTACTAAGCAAATCAGAAAAAACATGGTCCCTTAGAAGAACAATGCATTAGGTAGCACTACGTTGTGTTTGATGATTATTTAGATTAATCATTAAGCATTAATCTTCAATTAGTACGCGACTGGCAACAATTGCTTGTTCATAGAATAATGCGCCGAGTTCCTCGAAAATTTTTGTTAGATACGACATGTCGTATGTAACGGTGTCTATTACATATGACAGAGTTATGTACGGCATGTAATAGTTGTAGCATAGGCAGCAGTGCGTTCAAAAATTTGTACGCACAGTTTGAACGAGTTACCGTGCGTACAAATCTCTGAACGCACTGTTATCTATGCTACAAATAACTGGTTCTATAGCTAACCGTGCATTCAGAGATTTGTATGCACGGCTTTAACTATATAAGCTATGTTACAATTATATATATAGTTGTATAAAAAATGCAGTATATAACATTGCAATGCCTACGACATGCAAATTTATGTGTGCTAGTTTGTTTTCAAAAAAATTGGAGCAGTAATTCTCATAATTATAATCGCTATTTGTAGATTAGGGACTTGTCGAGGCCAATTTTTTGAGTTCTGAGTGTATCAGTATCTGAAATTTAGTTTGATGGATATGGCCTTTTGGGTTACATAGGTCCATTTCAAAACCCATTTTTACCTATTATTCTACTACATAGAAAACAACATTAGGCGACAACCGCTGGATTAACACGTCACATGCAGCTGTTTAAAGCGTTTAACGATGTACCAAATTAGCCAGAACATCTATATATTTTCATTGATTCTATATATGATCAGTTATATTCTTATATTTCGAGTCTGTTGGACATATTTAAAACCCATTTTTACTTAGTCGCATATATAATTAGGTCACAAACACAATATCAGGACATGCGTAGCTACATAGGGTCTCTTTAGCTTTACGAAATGAGTCAAAAAGACTAATATATTTTTATTGGTCATCAAGTTATGACATTTTCGTGTATTTCCGGTCTCTTTTAAAACCCATTTTAAAACCCATTTATGCTAGAGAGCTGCCACTCTAACGCATTATATGCAGCTATAAATTCTGTCGCTATACAAAATTATTGTCAAACTTGTGCAAACATATGATATAAGTAACGGCTCTCTAGGTTATGCCTTTAAATATTGCTGCTATTTGCTATGGTAGATTAACTTTGCACATGTTTTAAGCATATGCCTATGTTTTATATTCAAAGATGCAGGAGGTCGGCGGTGCCAGGTTCGTAGCCGAGTCGTCAGGTGAGGGAGGGGCGCATGACCTAAGAATTCGGCTCCTGTGGCGCCTTCAGAGGCAGTCGGGCAATATGTCGAGGAAGGGGGTGTGGCGCCTTAGAGAGAATAATCCATATCTTCTTCCCTTTGAACATGTACCGTTATAATCATATAAATGGTATGTATCATTTTAGACCAGTAAACCGGATGGTTTGTATGATGGCAGGCAAACAGAAGACGCTACTGTAATTCGTGATTCGTTCAAGTACGAGGTAAATCCGTGGATTAGCTACTAACTGAACAATTTCGTTTTACTATACACAGAAAATACTTATGCTTAATGTATTTAGCATAGCTTTAGGTTTAGTCAAATCTAGTGTAATTATGCCTAATTCATAGCATAATTATTGCTTGCTGCAAACTTTTAGCGGAATAGCAGATACTCAATATTAACCCGTTCTAATGTACTGGAAGTTTTAGCATAGCTTTAGGTTTAGTCAAATCTAGTGTAATTATGCCTAATTCATAGCATAATTATTGCTTGCTGCAAACTTTTAGCGGAATAGCAGATGCTCAATATTAACCGTTCTAATGTACTGGAAGTTTTAGCATAGCTTTAGGTTTAGTCAAATCTAGTGTAATTATGCCTAATTCATAGCATAATTATTGCTTGCTGCAAACTTTTAGCGGAATAGCAGATGCTCAATATTAACCCGTTCTAATGTACTGGAAGTTTTAGCATAGCTTTAGGTTTAGTCAAATCTAGTGTAATTATGCCTAATTCATAGCATAATTATTGCTTGCTGCAAACTTTTAGCGGAATAGCAGATGCTCAATATTAACCCGTTCTAATGTACTGGAAGTTTTAGCATAGCTTTAGGTTTAGTCAAATCTAGTGTAATTATGCCTAATTCATAGCATAATTATTGCTTGCTGCAAACTTTTAGCGGAATAGCAGATGCTCAATATTAACCCGTTCTAATGTACCGGAAGTTTTAGCATAGCTTTAGGTTTAGTCAAATCTAGTGTAATTATGCCTAATTCATAGCATAATTATTGCTTGCTGCAAACTTTTAGCGGAATAGCAGATACTCAATATTAACCCGTTCTAATGTACTGGAAGTTTTAGCATAGCTTTAGGTTTAGTCAAATCTAGTGTAATTATGCCTAATTCATAGCATAATTATTGCTTGCTGCAAACTTTTAGCGGAATAGCAGATGCTCAATATTAACCCGTTCTAATGTACTGGAAGTTTTAGCATAGCTTTAGGTTTAGTCAAATCTAGTGTAATTATGCCTAATTCATAGCATAATTATTGCTTGCTGCAAACTTTTAGCGGAATAGCAGATACTCAGTATTAACCCGTTCTAATGTACTGGAAGTTTTAGCATAGCTTTAGGTTTAGTCAAATCTAGTGTAATTATGCCTAATTCATAGCATAATTATTGCTTGCTGCAAACTTTTAGCGGAATAGCAGATACTCAATATTAACCCGTTCTAATGTACTGGAAGTTAAGATAACACAAATTTAAAGCTCACAAGATTAACTCAGGACATGAGAAAAATACGGAGAGAGGTGGCGTTCAAGTCCTTGTACAGCCTTGCTAAACCTGTCTAAGTAGTGATATCCTGTTTTTTCTTTCGCAAATGAGTTACCAAAATAAAAACATTGTAATGCCACCGTTGGCTAAGGAAACCTATTCTGGCTGCCATCCACGTCATTCTAAAGAGGTTTGAATGCTGTGAAGTTGTAACCGGACTAGCACCGTAACTCAAAATTACTGCGCGGATGTTTTAGTGCTGTGCCAAAGCCAAATATATATTTAAGCACCAATATACTACAAACGCCAAATATACCACAACAATTTGAGCCAGGTCGGATCGGTACAGCCGTTCCAGGATTCAAGGGTGGGAACCTATATATTTGCAAAATTTGGCAATCTTTTGGATTGTGGAAACGTTGGTTTTGCATGCAAGCGGTTTATGGTGTATGTTGGAATATAATTACAAGGCCACATGTATATTTTTTATAAAGAAATTAGTATATATTTCTTTTACGTTTAATTAATTTTATTGAGAGAAGATCGTTTTAGGCGCTGAACAGAGTAAATGTGCTGTGGTGTCAGTGCCTGTAATGCTAAATAACATGTCATTGTATCGAAATGAGTTTGCACGAAATTAACGCTTGTTTCCTAAATTGTTTTTTGCCGATTAATTTTAGTCATCGATCGAAGACGAAGTAGCAACGCTCGTTTCAACGTCAAGTAGCAGTGAAAATGAACCAAATATCAATTCAAAATCGCAGGTTAGTTCAATAGTCGTTCTGCTCATATCAGCTCGAAGACGAAGTTGCAACGCTCGTTTCAACGTCAACTAGCAGTGAAAATAACAAAATATCAATTCAAAGTCGCAGGTTAGTTTTCAATAGTCGTTCTGCTCATATCGGATCGAAGACGAAGTTGCAACGCTCGTTTCAACGTCAACTAGCAGTGAAAATAACAAAATATCAATTCAAAGTCGCAGGTTAGTTTTCAATAGTCGTTCTGCTCATGTCGGATCGAAGACGAAGTTCCAACGCTCGTTTCAACGTCAACTAGCAGTGAAAATAACAAAATATCAATTCAAAGTCGCAGGTTAGTCCAATAGTCGTTCTGCTCATATCGGATCGAAGACGAAGTTGCAACGCTCGTTTCAACGTCAACTAGCAGTGAAAATAACAAAATATCAATTCAAAGTCGCAGGTTAGTTTTCAATAGTCGTTCTGCTCATATCGGGTCGAAGACGAAGTTGCAACGCTCGTTTCAACGTCAACTAGCAGTGAAAATAACAAAATATCAATTCAAAGTCGCAGGTTAGTTTTCAATAGTCGTTCTGCTCATATCGGATCGAAGACGAAGTTGCAACGCTCGTTTCAACGTCAACTAGCAGTGAAAATAACAAAATATCAATTCAAAGTTGCAGGTTAGTTTTCAATAGTCGTTCTGCTCATATCGGATCGAAGACGAAGTTGCAACGCTCGTTTCAACGTCAACTAGCAGTGAAAATGAACCAAATATCAAAACTTATAATCGCAGGTTAGTTCAATAGTCGTTCTGCTCATATCAGCTCGAAGACGAAGTTGCAACGCTCGTTTCAACGTCAACTAGCAGTGAAAATAACAAAATATCAATTCAAAGTCGCAGGTTAGTTTTCAATAGTCGTTCTGCTCATATCGGATCGAAGACGAAGTTGCAACGCTCGTTTCAACGTCAACTAGCAGTGAAAATAACAAAATATCAATTCAAAGTCGCAGGTTAGTCCAATAGTCGTTCTGCTCATATCGGATCGAAGACGAAGTTGCAACGCTAGTTTCAACGTCAACTAGCAGTGAAAATAACAAAATATCAATTCAAAGTCGCAGGATAGTTTTCAATAGTCGTTCTGCTCATATCGGATCGAAGACGAAGTTGCAACGCTCGTTTCAACGTCAACTAGCAGTGAAAATAACAAAATATCAATTCAAAGTCGCAGGTTAGTTCAATAGTCGTTCTGCTCATATAAACTCCATTTAGTTATTTATTTATATAGTTTTAACATTTTAACCTTTTAATCCTTGTTTCTTTCGAAATTATATCTACCACTAATTTTATTTATTTATTTATTTATTTATTTATTTATTTATTTATTTATTTATTTATTTATTTATTTATTTATTTATTTATTTATTTATTTATTTATTTATTTATTTATTTATTTATTTATTTATTTATTTATTTATTTATTTATTTATTTATTTATTTATTTATTCATTTATTTATTTATTTATTTATTTATTTATTTATTTATTTATTTATTTATGTGTATATTTTATTTATTACCAGTAATTTTATTTTTCATTTCCTGGGCGGCTACTGAGTACATTTGAAAGAATAGTTTTGTCAGAGTCTGTTCATTTTACATTGTCGCCGGCTTTTGCCGCATCAAAATATGTTTTTGATGCTTAAAAAATCAAATTGTTAGTATAAAAATGTAAAAAAGTATACATCCTTAGGTATAATATAACTAACTCCTAAAATATTTTAGCAATTATTTTGTAAAATTCAATGGCGGACGAGCCTAATTTTGTTTTATATCTAACGTTACATCTATTAAAAACACTTGTAAAAATCAGCAATTGTAACTGTGAAACAGAGATTGAACAGCCATAAATAAGGCCCAAATCAGGTCGAATGGCGCAGTTTAGCACCTGCAACGTGATTGCTAGTGGATCGATTTGGCTTAAATTTTTCAGGCTAGTTAGTCCCTGTGACTTCCGTATGGGTATAATGTCAATGAGAAAATAAGGTGGACCCATCCCTTAACTGTTGGACAAAATCCTAGATAGATTTCATTTTTATATAACACACCAGCGGCAAGACTGAACAATGTCAAATTATCTCTGTGAATACGGTGCTATTACATCGCACATATATATATATATTTTTATACATATTTATACTTACATATATTTATATATATATTTCTAAATATATATGTTATTATAGATAAAATGGATTGTGATATATGTTTTAATGCATAATTGTCGCAAAGCTTTACTAATACCGTGTTTAGGAACATTAGTCTGTCAATGTGAATATAAAACCTCAGGTAACACAACGATATTACTGAAATATGTGCTCAACTCAATATTAGATAATGGAGTAAGATAGTAAATATTCCATATAATGCAGGATTATCAATATTGTTATTACAGCCGTCAGGCCCTGACCATTGTTTCGACAATTATCATGGTCTGCTTTTATACATGGCCCCATAAAATAGTTGTGCCTTGAGAATAAAATTAGCAAAAGACTAGAGTACTAGAGCTGAACAGTTTATATTGTCCAGCATAAAGCTCTAGTATCTCGCAAGTGAGGGTGAAAGTGAGCAACTGTAGTTTTATCTATGGTTATCTTTTTGTGGAAAATCTCCAAGAGATTTTGTGTTTGATGTGTAAAGAAGTCAAAACTGAACGAATCTCCAAAATTTTACGCTTTGTCTTTATAAGATTTAGGGAACACCACCTTTGCTTGTCACAATATATATAATAGGTTATCTATAGGCTCAGAAAGCAACGCGTAACCAAATCAATGAAGACGTACTAAATTCTTTAGGTAAAAGTGGGGTCTTTTCGGTTATCCCCCCAGCCGGAATTTCGTCAATTTAAAAGATACAGATACAATTTTGCTACCAATCGATTCAGCTCGATGAGCTGCCATTCTACTCACATCCCTGACATATTTTTTTCGACTTATTTATGTCCCAATAATCACTCCTTGGGAACCCAAAATTTTTTTTCTTCGGAATATGGTCATATTGGGCACCGTTCGACTCGGCTTGATGAGATAAATCGTCAGGTGTGTAGCTTATTGAAATCTTCCTCATCGTTAGACATTTATAAGGGTCCAAGTAACCCTGAGGGGCAGAAATAAAATGCAGGCCATGCCGTTTTGGTAATAATGTAACCGAACGAAGTAGATGTA